>JAJPUD010014607.1:15573-40233 GCA_023553655.1 Myrmecobius fasciatus
CACACACACACACACACACACACACACACACACACACACACACACACTACAAGCCCAATCACATCTTGAGTCACCCGCAGTTCCTAGGTCTGTCCATTCCCAGGCTGGGGCCCGGGACCTTCCTATCTCGCCCCAAACCCATGGCGGGCTTGATCCTTCCCCAGAGCCAGAGCTCTCTCCTGCCACCAGCTCCCAGCTTGGGACCCTTCTCTGCTCCAGCCCTAAGTGACGTCATCTCGAGGGCCTGGCCCTCAAACTCCGGCTTGCAGCAATACAGCCCACTTCTCACACACCCCTCCCCGACTCTGAAGACCATTTCACCCCCAAGAAATGGCTAATGAATTCCCCTGAGGATTTCGGCCGGTAACGTGGCCAGAGAAACTGGGTGGCCACAGATTCCCCCCCCCCTCCCAATCCCGACCAGAAGGTAATCCCGCTGTCCCGCCCCGTCCAGCCTTTCCCAGCAGGCAGGGCCCGGGGAGAGAAAGTGCCTAACCCCGAGACACACGGCGCCAGAGCCGACACCTTCATCCCCATGCTGGGGGCTCGGGCCCCACCCACGGGGTGGGGTGTGGCGCTTCCCATACTTCTGCAGGCGTCGGGGGCAAAGATAGAAATGCCCCAGCAGAGGAGGCAAAAGCCCAGCTCACCAGGGAGGGAATCCTCCCAGGCACCCTTGGCACCGCCCCCCAAGCCAGGCCAGCCCTACCCTGGCCTTGTACCCCTAAGTGTGAGAATCCCTGGCTAAGGGCAAGAAGTCCAGTAAGCCTTCCCCACCCTCCTTTCCAGGTTCGGGGGTAGGGGGTTCCGTTTGTGCAGTAGCTCAGCTGAGGCTTACTACACCCTCCCCCACCATCTTCCCCTCGGGGTCCCCCCCCCCGATGACAGTCACAGGCGGTCCCGGCATCCATTCCCTCAGGCAGGCAAGCCGGGGTGGGGTCCTCGGTGCCCCCTCCGCCCTTGGGTCTCCTTCCTCAGCTAGGGCTGTGCTTCCCACTTCTGGGGTCCCAATGAGATTCGAGCCCCAGGACAGAGAAGAGCTCCTGGCTGGGGCGGGGGGAGGAGCCCAGGAAAAGCCGGCAGGCCGGGGAGTCGGGCGGCCCCAACAGCGGCCAAGCAAGCGGAGAGGGGAGTCCCGGCCCACAAAGGGGTGCAGAAGAGACCGGGACAGGCCTGAACTGCCCACCCTGAACCAGGAGGAAGGCTCCCCAGGTGAGGCAGAGGAAGCTGGGAGGCGGGAAGGGGCTGGCGGCTACCTGGCCAACGGTCCGACCCACCGGACTCCACAGCGAATCCGAGAAGTTTCCCTCCTGGGCGGGGAAAAGCCTTGGGACCTAAACCTGCCCAGGCTGGGTGGACACAGCCCCGCGGGGGCTAAGCCTGGTGGTCACCATGGCGACGGGGGCGGGGCAGCGCCAGAACAGAATCCTGCCTTTGGATGAGCTGGCCAGTGGAACTCCGGATTCTCCAATCGCTGCACAGGAGGTGGTCGCTATGGCAACGGCTGGGGGCAGGGGGCAGGGGCGGAAGGGCCGGAGGTGGGCAGCAGGGGGATGAGAGAAGGGAGAGTCCGGTTCAGCCTTTGAGAATGCCAGGAGTCTTGCAAACTTGTAGCAGCCGAGTCCCATAGAAACGGACTCTTCTGAGAAGAGCTCATAGCTTGGGGAGCCCCGCGGCCCCGAAATGCAGCAGGTCGGCTCTTCCTAGGTTCAGGGGGCTGGGGACACCCACCAGGCCGCAGGGAGGGCTTCTCCGCGAGCCCTTGCGGAAGTCTTCCGGGGCCGGTCAGCTTCAGCGCCAGACCTAGAGCTGGACTGGAATTGTCGGGGACCGTGCCCCGCACCCCGGAATCTCAAAGCCTTCGGGGAAGGCATGGCAGGGGCGCTCTCTGAAGTGGTGGGTGCCCGAGGGGTGCCCTGGCCGCCCGCTGCTGCCAGTAAACAGCGGGAGAGAGCCGGTCCTGGACCGTCCACAGCCCGCCCAGGCGCCCCGGGCTTCCACAGGGACGGGTCAGGGGAGGCGGGAGGATAAGGTGTTGCATGGCTTCCAGAGGTCCATCGAGGCACTGTCCCCCATCCATGCCGGATCTGCAGATCCTAAACTGAGATGAGCCTGGTGGGAGGGCTCTAGCGGACTTAGAAAAGCTCCTCCCCTTCTCTTTCTCCTAGCTGAATAGAGAGGGATAAAGGAGGGGAGTGGAAGTGCCTGGGCCAGCAAGCACACGCCCCTTCTCTATAACTGACCCCTTGGGAAGCCTCTTTTTATTCTCAGACCCATGATCTCCTGCCTTCTCCTCCTGAGAATCCTGCTTTGTAAGGAGCCACACACCTTCCCTCCCTTCCTCTTCCTGCCTCCTTCTCCAAACACGCACCTTGGACAGGGCCCGACCTATAACAGAGGCCTTTTGACCAAGAATTACAGAGGAACAGACACTTGTGTTTGGCCGACATCCAGTAGCTATACCGGATATTGTAGTTTATTGGTGTTTTCCCCTCATTTCACTCGAGAATCCCATTACAACTTGAAAGGATATCCAGACCTAAATGAGAATTCCTTCTATAGGAGCCTCTAACAAGTGGTCAAACAGCTTCAGTTTGAAGACCTCCAGGGACGGGAATCCCACCTCCACCTCCCAAGGCACTCCATTCTACTTTGAGACAGCTTACTAGCTAAGGCATTTACTTTGCTAAGTGAGCCTGGACAAGTCATTTCACCTTATTTGACTCAGTCCCATCATTTGTAAAATGAGCTGGAGAAGGAAATGGCAAACCACTCATGTATTTTTGTCAAGAGAACCCGAAAAGGAATCACAAAGAGTTGGACACAACTGAAAATGACCAAACAACAAGAAATTTTATAATAGAGTATGAGTTCTGGAAGGATCATTACCAGTTTTTCCATACCTCTTTTCATGTCTTTATATTTTAGATCCTCTTCAAAACTGTATTATTATTTTACCCAGGTCTTAAATTATGTCTTTGATGATTTGACTGGGATAGCATTAAAAGTATAATTATTTTGGCAACATCCAGTGGCTATATTGGATGACTTTGGCAATAAAGCTAGGATGTGATGAGTGGGAAAAGCAAAATGCATGCAGTTGAATGTACTAGAATTTGCACTCTTTGAAGATTTAAAGATTTCAGTATGATTAACTGGTTCCAGCCCAATGGCAACACACAGCACAAATAAAAATATTGTGACTATTTCATAAGATTCTTTATTTGCACGAATCTAGGCCTAAGCTGTATTCTCATTTCTACTACACTAGTACTGCCCAGGCATGCGCATGAAATACTTCTCCCACTAGTTAAGCTTGTGCTTTATTTCTTCAGGGATCATTTTTAAATTAAATTTATACACTCTTTTTGTGTGCTTTTGATACATTGGTTCCCAGATACTTTATGCATCTTGAAGTTATCTTGAATGGGATTTCCCTTTTGATTATGGGCTCTGACTTTATTATCATTTAGAAATGCTACTAATATTTGCGTGTTTATTTTGTAGCCTGCAACTTTGCAGAAGCTATTAAAATAGTCTCTATTTATATCTTTGCTGATTAGCTAGGGTTTTTCAAATAAACTATAATATCATTGGTTCTCTGTTCCAGCTCAGCAGGAAGTCACAGGCTCCTTTTCTTCACATGTTAAGGACCAGAAACAGTCAGAATAGCTGCAAGCAGGACCTTTCTATTTTGTCATCATACCTTTCTAGAAGCAGGTTCCCCAGCCTCTCCCATGTACTGACTGCAGGAAAAGCATGAAACTCTAGCTTTTTGGAAGGACTTCCCAATGGCTTAGACCCTATTACACTAAGTTGGTACAATAAGAACAATTGATAAAAAGAATCTATATCTGTATCTGTCCAAATCATTGTTTTTCAATTATGTCAAACTGTTCTTGACTCCATTTGGGGTTTTCTTGGCAGAGATATGGGAGTTATTTGTCATTTCCTTCTCCAGCTCATTTTACAGATGAGGAAACTGAGGCAAAACAGGGTTTAGTAACTTAGGGTCATATAGCTAATATCTCAGGCCAATATGAATTCAAAAAGCTGTCTTCTTTATCTCAGACCCTGTGTTTTCTTTCTTACTTTTTCTTTCTTACCTTTTTTTTTTCTCTCTTTCTTTCCTTTCTTTCCTGAGGCAATAGTGACTGGCCCAGGGTCACACAGCTAGGAAGTGTTAAGTGTCTGAGGCCACATAGGAACTCAGCTCCTACTGACTTCAGGGCTGATACTCTAACCACTGCACCACGTAGCTGGCCTGTTTTAATATTTCTTGTTGCCTCGTGGAATTATTGGCTTCTATTTGGCCCACTTTAATTTTCAGAGACTTTGTTGCTTGCCCAAGGTTTTGTGCCACTGTACTAAGCTGCTCATTCCTTTTCTACTTCTTTCTTCCACATCTCTCGTTTTTCTCATTGTTCTCCTTCCATTCTTTTAAAAATTAACCTTTTTTGCTTCTTCTCTTCCAGGAATTCTAATTGAGCTTGTTGCCAAGCTGTATTTTTTTTTCTGAGGCTTTTCTTATAGGTGTTTTGGAGTCATTCTCTTCTGGGTCTATGTCATGGACATTCTTATCAAAATAATAGGTCATTATCATGAGGTTCTTTTTGGGTTTGTCTATTTTTCCAGCCTACTTTCTCACATTGGGTTTAATGTTAGGACTGTGCTCTGCCACATTTCTGGAAGGAAGGTCTGGACTGGTCCTGTTGCTGCTTTCTTGGGGATCTTATGTAGGGTTATTCTCAGATTTTGAAGACAGGCTGGGGACCTGCAAGCTTTCAGTGCTCCCCAATTGAGCTGATTCAGGGCAAAGCCTGATTGCTGCCCATCTGGTGCAAGCTCTTGTTCTGGATTGGGGCCTGGGCAAGAGTAGACTGCTGCCATACTTAGCCCCCATCAATCAACTGGAAAATTCTGTTGGTTCACAGTTGCACAGTTGTAGGCTCCCCTGAGATCTAGGATTCCTCCCCTGGTTATACCTCTACCAGCTGGGCTGGATGATGGCAAGGAGGCCCTGCTTCCAAGCTGTGGCCTGAGCTCTACCACTGCTGTTGTTGTTGCCATTGACTTTGGAACTTCCTCCTTCACACATGACCAGAACTTCCTTACCCAGGAATGCCACAGCAATGAACAGGTTCCCTTTTCCCTCTGCTCTGGATCTGCAACCCAAGCCTGAGTGAGTGGGCAACAAAGCTGCCAGTGAGTGGTGCCAATCACAGAACCTTGCTGTGGGTCTGAGACCTCCTCTTGACCTAGTGCAAAGTTTCTCCCCCGTTGTCGTAGTGCTTCCCAGAAGGTGCTCCTGGCCCAACCCCGTCTCCAATGTCTGAAGATTTCCTTTTCTGGCTTCTAAACCCAAGATGGGTTGGACAAATAATTGGCTATAACATTTGTGGACTTTCCCTTTATGACTCAGTTGGGTGCATTTTTCATATCTTTAACAACAGTAGACAGAGAGTAGTTCACTGCATTGCTTCTCCTATTTTGACTCTGCCCTTTCCTTGGGATTCATTATAATTTGTTCCTCCAGCTCAATTTCAGTATTCTTTTTATAGCTCTATAAAGGAATTTGTTGATAGTTTGCTTGGTATGGCACTGAATGTTAATTCATTTATTCCATAGTCATTTTATTTCATTAGTTTAGCTTATGCATGAGCAATGAATACTTCTCCAATTATCTAGAATTTTATAAAATGATTTATAATTATAGTCATACAGTGTTGACTAATGTACAGTGCCTCTTCTTGCATTTTAAAGCCCTTGGCATGGAATAGTTTTTTGGGAATGGAATGGATCATTTTGGCGATTTTCATGTTGTTAATGCAAAAGGCAAGTGTAAAAACCAAAAAAAGATCGATTATCAACAGCAACATTTCTAATGCATTCAATCCAACATTCACTCCTAGAATTGCATTTCAACCCATCTCTGCTTTTTGGCTAAATCTTCACTAGATAAGTTCTGCAATTTCTTGTTAGTTGATTTCTTGACATTTCTCAACATATTTACTGAAATCATTTCTCATTGGAAATAAGTTGTCAAGTGCATTGTATATTCTTCCCCAGCAAATATATGAAAAATTGCAATGCGCAGCAACATTCCTGAAAAAATAGTGTAACAGCAGAAAAAGTTTTATTGGAATCTTTGCCTAATGAAAATTTTCACTTTTTCCTTTCTACTCCCTTGCCAAAAAAGTGATGTACAATGCATCTTCTTTCATTTTAAAGCCCCTGGCATGGAAAAGTTTTTTGGGAATGGAATGGACCATTTTGGCGTTTTACATATTGTTTATGCGAAACGCAAGTGTGAAAACCAAACAAAGATCTATTATCAACAGCAACGTTTCTAATGCACTCGATCCAACATTCACTCCTAGAATTGCATTTCAACCTAGCTCTGCTTTTTGGCTAAATCTTCACTAGATGCATTCTGCTATATCTCGTTAGTTGTTTTCTTGACATTTCTCAACATACTGACTAAAGTCAGTTCTCATAGGAAATAAGTTGTCGGGTGCGTTGTATACTCTTCCACAGCAAATACATGAAAGATTTCAATGCGTAGCAACATTCCTGAAGAAAGAGTGTAACAGCAGAGAAAGTTTTAATGGAATCTGTGCCTAATGAAAATTTTCACTTTTCCCTTTCTACTGCCTTGCTAAAAAGTGATCTACAATGCATCTTCTTTCATTTTAATGCCCTTGGCATGTAAAAGTGTTTTGGGAACAGAATGGACTATTTTGGCGATTTTCATGTTGTTTATGCAAAACGCAAGTGTAAAACCCAAACAAAGCTCTATTATCAACAGCAATGTTTCTAATGCATTCGGTACAACATTCACTCCCAGAAGTGCATTTCATCCTAGCTCTATCTTTTTGGCTAAATGTCATTGGATGTGTTCTGATATTTCTCCTTAGTTGCAATGCACAGCAACATCCTGAAAAAACAGTTTAACAGCAGGGAATGTTTTAATGGAATCTGTGCCTAATGAATATTTTCACTTTTTCTTTTCTACTACCTTGCCAAAAACTGACGTACAATGCATCTTCTTTCATTTTAAAGCCCTTGGCATGGAAAAGTTTTTTTGCGAATGGAATGGACCATTTTGGCGTTTTGTGGTTAATGGAAAACGGAAGTGTAAAAAACAAAAAAAATCTATTATCAACAGCAACATTTCTAATGCATTGGATACAACATTCACTTCGAGAAATTAGGGTTAGGGTTAGGGTGCGGGTTAAGGTCAGGGTTACTGTTAGGTTTAGCGTGAAGGTTTAGCGTTAGGGTTAGGGTTAGGGTTAGGATTTAGGGGTAGGGTTTTTTGGGAATGGAATGGGCCATTTTGGCGATTTTGATGTTGTTAATGCAAAACACAAGGGTAAATACCAAACAGAGGTCTATTATCAACAACAACATTTTTAATGCATTCGGTACAACATTTACTCCCAGAAGTGCATTTCATCCTAATTCTTGCTTTTTGGCTAAATCGTCATTGGAGGCATTTTGCTATTTCTTGATAGTTGTTTTCTTGACATTTCTCAACATATTGACTAAAGTCAGTTCTTATTGGAAATTCCCTTTGGTCTTTCTGTTTTCTCCCACTGGGCTGCAATCCAACTGCATTTTCAGGGTGCAATTCTCTATTGCAGGTCAGTCATTAACCATTCATTGCAATGCAATTATTTTTTTCGCCCTAAGCATTTTATTTAATTAGCTTGAGGCCATGTGTCACACAGGTGGATGGAGTCCAATTACCAGACCATGGCAATCAGGCACTGGCAGTCTTGAGCTTCTCCTCATCTCTGATGAGTGCTCAGGTTTTTCTGTTTCCTTTCCTGACCCATTGTCCAACATCCTGTTCAGATGAGCAGCTCAGCTTCCTTCTCGAAGCCACTCTCAAGCTTTTTTTTTTCACATTTGTTGAAATCTGATCAAACTTTTGCCTCTGCAAGTTTTTTCCCTATCTTACCAATATAAATGATGTCACTAGAGTCCATTTTGCTCTCTCCATGTAGCAATGCACCCCTGATCCATATGTGGTTTTGCTGGAAGTTTCTCCACTGGGCCTTTGGACCTGATTTCACCAGTGACTGCCGCCTTGAAGAAGGTGAAGTTTAGAAGGGATGCTATTTCTGAAAGTTGTTGAGCAGCTAGCATTTGAGCTGGCTTCTATGATGATGATAAAATGGAACCAAAGCAGGACAGCAGAAATGATTGGTTCCTAGAAATTGTGAAGAACAAGATCAAGAAGAGCCATTCATGCATGCATCGTTAGGCAGCATGGCTGCCCCCCCCCCCCACAGAATGGGCTTGAAGCACCATTTCTGCCAATCAAGGTGTCTTCCTTCCTTTGTACTGGGCATTTGAACACCACTCATGTCAATGAAATGATCTTATTCTACAACCATCTGGAGACTTCATGTGAAGGTAAGGAACCCACTTCTTGGAGCTCTTCCTCTGAGATCCTGTTTGTGCATCTAAAGTATGTTTGGTAGAGATTGTGAAGATCATGATAATGAGGAGATATATTTGTTTGCACCTTTTACAGGCATGGCTGTCCCTTTCAAATTGAGTTCAAGCTTCATCACGGCCATTCACTCTGTTTTCCTTTCCCAAATCTGAGAACTGTGAGTCGATTGTGTACAACACCTCTCATACGTCAACACAATGATCTTATGTTATGGACATCGGGTGTCTTCATGTGAAGGTAAGCAACCAACATCTGCTTGCAGCCCTTCCTCTGAGATCCTGTTCTTGCATCTAAAGTAATTTTGGTAGAGCAAGTGAGCATCATGATAAAGAAGAGCCATTCCTGTATGCATCTTTATTCAGCATGGCTGTCCACTTCAAATTTGGGATTGAGGTCCATTGCAGTCATTCACTCTCTTTTCCTTCTTTATCCATGGGCACTTTGAGTAGAATGTGTACAACACCCCTCTTGTGTCAACAAAATGATCTTATTCTACAGCCATCCAGAGTCTTCATGTGAAGGTAAGCAACTAACATCTTGGGTGTTCCTAATAACAGTTCCTCAATATTTGAATTGTTGCTTTCTAGCTGCTTGCAGTATCTTTTTCTTGGTGTGATAGTCCTGAAATTTAGCCACCTTATTCCTTGGTGGTTTCATTTTGGGGTCTCTTTCAGAAGGTGATTGTTGACTTCTTTTAATGGTGATTTTGTCCTCTGATTCTAAAACATCAGGGCAGTTTTCCTTCATAGTTTTCCTTCATGATTTTTTGGAAAATAGAGTCTAGGTTCTTTTTTTTCGTTATTGCTTTCAGAAGTCCAATTATCCTTGGATTGTCTCTCCTAGATCTCTTTTTTTTCACGTTACAATTTTTTTTTATTAAAAGCTTTTTATTTATAAAACATATGACTGATTTTTCTACATTGACCTTTGACAAACTTTTTTTTTGTTCCAAGCTCTTCTCCTCCTTCCCCCCACCCCCACCCCTAGATGACAGGTAATCTAATACATGCTAAATATATTAAATTATATGCCAAATCCAATATATATATATATATATATATATATATATATATATATATATATATATATATATACATATCTATACAGTGATCTTACTGCACAAGAAACATCAGATCTCAAAAGAGAGAGAAAAAAAAAACACCTAAGAAGGAAAGTAAAATGCAGGGAAATATTCACAGAAAGCGTTAAAATTCTCTGTTGTGGTTCACACTCAGTTCCCCCAGGCTTCTCTCTGGATGCATATAACTTTCTTCATTCGCTGAACAATAGGAACTGGTTTGAATCACCGCATTGTTGAAGAGAACCATGTCCATCAGAATTGATCATCATATAGTCTTGTTGCCGTGTATAATGATCTCCTGGTTCTGCTGATTTCACTCAGCATCAGTTCATGCAAGTCTCTCCAGGCCTCTCTGAAATCATACTGCTTGCCATTTCTTATAGAGCAATAATATTCCATAACATTCATATACCATAATTTATTCAGCCATTCTCCAATTGATGGGCATCCATTCAGTTTCCAGTTTCCAGCCACTACAAAAAGGGCTGCTACAAACATTTTTGCACACGTGGGGCTCTTTACCTCCTTTAAGATCTCTTTGGTATATAGGCCCAATAAAAATACTGCTGGGTCAAAGGGTATGCACAGATTGATTATTTTTGACAATAGTTCCAGATTGCTCTCCATAATGGTTGGATCTGTTCACAGTTCAACCAACTATTCATAATTGTCCCAGTTTTCCCACATCCCTTCCAACATTCATCATTATCTTTTCCTGTCATCTTAACCAATCTGAGAGGTCTGTAGTGGTACCTTAGAGTTGTCTTAATTTGCATTTCTCTGATCAGTAGTAATTTGGAGCACCTTTTCATATGACTAGAGATGGTTTTAATTTCTTCATTTGAAAATTATCTACTCATACCTTTTGACCATTTTTCAATGGGAGCATGTTTTGAATTCTTAAAAATTTGAGTTAATTCTCTATGTATTTTAGAAATGAGGCCTTTATTAGAACCTTTGAATGTAAAAATAATTTTCCACTTTATTTCTACCCTTTCGATCTTTTCTGAATTAGTTTTGTTTGTACAAAATCTTTGTAACTCATTATAATCAAAATTATCTATTTTGTGATTAATGATAATCTCTAGTTCTTCTTTGGTCACTAATTCCTTCCCCCTCCACAGGTCTGAGAGGTAAACCATCCTACATTGTTCTCATTTGTTTATAATATCATTCTTTATATCTAAATCATGAAGCCATTTCGATCTTATCTTGGTATGTGGTGTTAGGTGTGGGTCAAGCCCTAATTTCTTCCCCACTAGCTTCCAGTTTTCCCAGCAGTTTTTGTCAACTAGTGAGTACTTATCCCCAAAGCTGGGATCTTTGGGTTTATCAAACACTAAATTGCTATAGTTATTGCCTACTTTGTCCTGTGATCCTAACCTATGGCACTGATCGACTGCTCTATTTCTCAAACAGTACCAAATGGTTTTGATGACCGCTGCTTTGTAATATAGTTTTAGATCTGGTACAGCAAGTCCACCATCGTCAGCCTTTTTTTTTTCATTAATCCCCTTGAAATTCTTGACCTTTTGTTTTTCCAGATGAATTTTGTTGTTATATTTTAAAGGTCAGTTAAATAATCTCTTGGGAGTTTGATTGGTATAGCACTAAATAGATAGATTAGTTTAGGTAGTATTGCCATCTTTATTATATTCACTCGACCTATCCAAGAGCACTTGATGCTTTTCCAATTGTTTAGATCTGACTTTATTTATGTGGAGAGTGTTTTGTAGTTTTGCTCATATAGATCCTGACTTTCCCTTGGCAGATATATTCCCAAATATGTTATACTATTGAAAGTTATTTTAAATGGAATTTCTCTTTGTATCTCTTGCTGTTGCCTTTTGTTGGGGATGTATAAAAATGCTGATGATTTATGTGGATTTATTTTGTATCCTGCAACTTTGCTAAAGTTGTGGATTATTTCTAATAGGTTTTTTAGTTGATTTTCTAGGGTTCTCTAAGTAGACCATCATATCATCTGCAAAGAGTGATAATTTGGTTTCCTCATGACCTACTCTCATTCCTTTAATCTCTTTTTCTTGTCTTATTGCCAAAGCTAGCATTTCTAATACAATATTGAATAGTAATGGTGATAGTAGGCAACCTTGTTTCACCCCTGAGCTTATTTGGAATGTTTCCATTTTATCACCATTATATATGATGCTAGCTGGTGGTTTTAAATAGATGCTATTGAATATTTTAAGGACTAATATTTAAGGAAGAGCTGCTCTATAGCCACCAGATGGCAGTGCTCCCTGACCCAATATGACACCCTCCTGTGTTCCCTGTCTAAACAATAACAGCCAACATTTTTATAACACTAGGTGTCACCAGCCCTGAAGTCAGGAGGACCTGAGTTCAAATCTGGTCTCAGAAACCTCCTAGCTGTGTGACCCTGGGCAAGTCACTTAACCCCAATTGCCTCAGCAAAAATGAAAAAAAAAAATAACACTACGTGTCGGAGGCTATGTTGAGCACTTAGACAACTATTATGTCATTTAATCCTCATATCATTAGGATATAGGAATTGGTATTGTTCTCATGTTCTGCATAAGCAGCCTGAGCAGACAAAGGTTAACCAGAAGGTCACATGGCTTGATCCCAGTTCGGAATGGTGTGAGGCTAAATTTGAACTTGGGAAGATCTTCCTAAACCCAGCTCTAGCAGTCAATCCACTATACCATCAAGCTGCCTCTAATAAGTTAATGAAGCCTAAGACATACATCCTTGGTGGGCAAACCTTTTCCAGATGCACTTACCAAGGCTGGTGACCAGTGCATGGATCTGGACCTGTAAGGAACTCAGAAACTATCTAATCCAGTCCATTCATTTTGCAAACTCAGGCTTAAAAATATCTTCTCTATCTATACTCCTTCACTGGGTGATCTTATCAACTTCTGTGGATTCAATTGTCACCTTTTGGCAGATGACTTAGATCTCTTTGGCCCTCTCTAACCTGTCTTCTCACCTCCAGTCTGGCATCTCCACTTACCCCTTCACATCTCGAGATGGATATCTCATAGACAACTTAAACTCAACATACCCCAAAACAAATTCATCAAGGTTCACAACCTCGATTCTTTTTTGTCCCTTACTTTGAAATTCCAAACCAATTATACCTATTATTTCTTCCTTCACAAGGTCTCCTGTATACATTTCCTCCTTTACACAACCCTAAATTGAGCCTTAAAATATTCTTTTTTTTTCCTGTAAAACACTGATCTCTTTATTAACTGGAGAGGATCTCTTTGAGTGGAGGATCTCTGTTAAATGCAACCTTTGTTTTTCTTGTTTGCTTTTTTTTGTTTTTTTTTATTAATACTTTTTATTTGCAAAACATATGCATGGGTAATTCCTAAACATTAACCCTTACAAAGCTTTCTGTTACAAATTTTCCCCCCCTACTCGCCACCCCTCCCCTAGATGGCAGGATATCCACTACATGTTAATTATGTTAGAATACTTAAGAAATTGAATATATGTATAGTTATTGCATCATTTTTTGTGCAGGAGAAATCGTATCTACAAGAAAGAAAAATCCAATAAAGGAAATACAATGAAAGCAAACCTCAATAGAGAACATGAAAATGTTATGTTGTGGTCCACATTTCACACCCCTCTCTCTAGGTGTATATGGCTCTCTTCAACGAACAATTGGAACTGGTTTGAAGCATTTCATTGTTGAAGAGATTCATGTTCATTAGAACTGATCCTTATATAGTATTGTTGTTGCTGTGAATAATGATCTCCTGGTTCTGCTCACTTCACTGAGCATTAGTTCATGCAAGTCTCTCCAGGCCTCTCTGAAATCGTCCTGCTGGTTGTTTCTTACAGAGTAATAATATTCCATAACATTCATATACCATAATTTATTCAGCCATTCTCCAATTGATGGACATCCATTCAGTTTCCAGTTTCTAGCCACTACAAAAAGAGCTGCCACAAACATTCTTGCACATGATGGGCCCTTTCCTTCTTTTATGATTTCTTTGGCATATAAGCCCAATAGAAACACAGCTGGGTCAAAGGGTATGCATAGTTTGATAACTTTTTGAGCATAGCTCCAAATTGCTCTCCAGAATGGCTGGATCCATTCACAGCTCCACCAACAATGCATCCGTGTCCCAGTCTTCCCACATCCCATCCAACATTCATCTTTATATTTTGCTGTCATTTTAGCCAATCTGACAGGTGTGTAGTGGTACATCAGAGTTGTCTTAATTTGCATTTCTCTGATTAATAGTGATTTGGAGCACCTTTTCATATGGCTATAAATAGTTTTAATTTCATCCTCTGAAAATTGTTCATATCCTTTAAATATTTGTCGATTGGAGAATGGCTTGAATTCTTATAAATATGAGACAATTCTCTATATATCTTAGAGATGAGACCTTTATCAGAACCCTTAAATGTAAAGATGATTTCCCAATTTGATGCTTCCCTCCTAATCTTGTCTGCATTAGTTTTGTTTGTACAGAAACATTTTAATTTAATATAATGAAAATTAACTGTCTGGTGTTCAATTAAGACTTCCAGATCTTCTTTGGACATAAATTTATTCCATCTCCACAAGTCTGAGAGGTAAACTATCCTATATTCCTCTAATTTGGTTATAATATCACCCTTTATATCTAGATCATGAACCCATTTAGATCTTATCTTGGTGTGTGGTGTTACGTGTGGGTCCAGCCTTAATTTCTTCCACACTAGTTTCCAATTTTCCCAGCAGTTTTTGTCAAATAGTGAATACTTATCCCAAAAGCTGGGGTCTTTGGGTTTATCAAACACTAAATTTCTAACATTATTACGTAGCTTGTCCTGATATCCTATCATATGCCACTGATCGACTGCTCTATTTCTCAAACAGTACCAAATGGTTTTGATGACCGCTGCTTTATAATATAGTTTTAGATCTGGTACAGCAAGGCCACCTTCATCTGTCTTTTTTTCATTAATTCCCTTGAAATTTTGACCTTATGTTCTTCCAAATGAACTTTGCTACTATTTTTTCTAGGTTTGTAAAATAATTTCTTGGGAGTTTGATTGGTATGGGGCTAAATAAATAAATTAGTTTGGGTAGTATTGTCATTTTTATTATATTTTATTATATTCGCTCGGCCTACCCATGAGCACATAATGTTTTTCCAATTTACTAGGTCTGATTTTATTTGTGTGGAAAGTGTTTTGTAGTTTAGTTCGTGTAGTTTCTGACATTCTCTTGTCAAATAGATTCCCAAATATTTTATGCTATCATCTGATATTCTGAATGGAATTTCTTTTTCTATCTATTGCTGCTGAACTTTGTTAGTAATATTTAAGAATGCTGATGATTTA
This sequence comes from Myrmecobius fasciatus, assembly GCA_023553655.1. Classification (NCBI taxonomy): domain Eukaryota; kingdom Metazoa; phylum Chordata; class Mammalia; order Dasyuromorphia; family Myrmecobiidae; genus Myrmecobius; species Myrmecobius fasciatus. The sequence goes on from JAJPUD010014607.1 coordinate 30,462, forward strand.
TGTGGATTTATTTTGAATCCTGAAACTTTACTAAAGTTGTGAATTGTTTCTAGTAGTTTTTTAGTTGAGTGTCTAGGGTTCTCTAAGTATACCATCATGTCATCTGCAAAGAGTGATAATTTGGTTTCTTCATTACCTACTCTAATTCTTTTATCTCTTTTTCTTCTCTTATTGCCAAAGCTAACATTTCTTATACAATATTAAATAGTAATGGTGACAGTGGGCAGCCTTGTTTCACTCCTGATCTTATTGAGAATGGTTCTAGTTTGTCTCCATTACATATGATGTTTGCTGATGGTTTTAAGTAGATGCTACTAATCATTTTAAGGAAAAGCCCATTTATTCCTATACTCTCTAGTGTTTTTAATAGGAATGGGTGTTGGATTTTATCAAATGCTTTTTCTGCATCTATGGAGATAATCCTATGGTTTTTGTCAGTTTGGTTATTAATATAATTGATTATGCTGATAGTTTTCCCAATATTGATCCAGCCCTGCATTCCTAGTATAAATCTTACTTGTTCATAGTGTACTATCCTGGGGATGACTTTCTGTAATCTCACTGCCAATATTTTATTTAAGATTTTTGCATCAACATACATTAAGGAAATTGGTCTGTAGTTTTCTTTCTCTGTTTTTACCCTACCTGGTTTAGCTATCAGCACTATATCTGTATCATAGAAGGAATTTGGTAGTATACCTTCTTTCCCTATTATTTCAAATAGTTTATATAATTTTGGAATTAATTGTTCTTTGAATGTTTAGTAGATTCACATGTAAATCTCTTGGCCCAGGAGATTTTTTCTTAGGGAGTTGATTAATAGCTTGTTCTATTTCTTTCTCTAAAATAGGGACATTTAAATAATTTATTTCCTCTTCTGTTAACCTGGGCAGTCTATATTTCTGTTGATATTCCTCCATTTCATTTAGATTATCAATATTTTTTTTTGCATGAAGTTGAGCAAAGTAACTCCTCATTATTCCGCTAATTTCCTCTTCATTGGTGGAAAGTTCTCCCTTTTCATTTTTGAGACTAACAATTTGATTTTCCTCTTTCCTTTTTCTCATCAAATTGACTAAAGGCTTATCTATTTTGTTGTTTTTTTCATAAAACCAACTCTTAGTTTTATTTATTAATTCAATACTTTTCTTATTTTCAATTGTACTAATCTCCCCTTTTATTTTCAGAATTTCCAATTTGGTATTGAATTCAGGGTTTTTAATTTGTTCTTTTTCTAGGTTTTTTAATTGCAAGACTAATTCATTGATCTTCTCTTTTTCCATTTTATGCAAGTAAGTATCTAGAGATATAAAATTACTCTTTATAACCACTTTGGCCGTATTCCCCAAATTTTGGTATGTTTTCTCATTATTGTCATTCTCCTGGATGAAACTGATTGTGTCTATGATTTGCTTTTTCACCCATTCATTTTTTAGGATTAGGTTATTTAATTTTCTCCTGCCCTTATATTGCATGTGATTTTTATTGCTCTGATTTCCTCTTCATTGGAGGAAAATTCTCCCTTTTTATTTTTGAAACTAACAATTTGATTTTCCTCTTTCCTTTTTCTAATCAAATTAACTAAAGGCTTATCTATTTTGTTGTTGTTTTTTTCAGAAAACCGATAATAAATACATCTCAGTAGTTTTCTTATTTTCGATTTTGTTCATCCTGATCCGAAAAAGATGCATTTAGTATTTCTGCCTTTCTGCATTTGATTTTGAGGTTTTTATGCCCTAACACATGGTCAATTTTTGTATGAGTTCCATAAACTGCAGAGAAAAAAGTAAATTCCCTACTGTCTCCATTCAATTTTTTCCAAAGATCTATCATACCTAACTTTTCTAGCATTTTGTTTACCTGCCTAACTTCTTTCTTATTTATTTTGTGGTTTCATTCTCTAATTCTGAGAGCAAGGTTGAGATCCCCCACTAGTATAGTTTTGCTGTTTTTTTCTTCTTTCATCTCTCTTTAACTTCTCCTCTAGGAATTTGGATGCTATACCACTTGGTGCATGTATGGTTAGTTTTGATACCGCTTCATTGTCTATGGTACCCTTTAGTAAATATAGTTTCCTTCCTTATCTCTTTTAATAAGATCTATCTTTGCTTTTACTTGATCTGAGATCAGGATTGATACCCCTGCTTTTTTTGTTCCCCTGAAGCATAATAGATTCTGCTCCAGCCCGTTACCTTCACTCTGTATGTATTTCTAGGCTTTAGATGTGTTTCTTGTAAATAACATATTGTTGGATTCTGGCTTTTAATCCAGTCTGCTATCGGCTTCCTTTTAATGGGAGAGTTCATCCCATTCACATTCACAGTTACAATAACTAAATCAGTATTTCCTGCCATCTTATTTACCCAAGTTATGTTTTTCTCTTTCCTTTCCCCTTTCTCCCCTTCCCCCTCCCCAGTATTTTGCTTTTGATGAGCACTTTCAAACAGTCCTCCCCCTTTTAGAGCTGGAAGTGACTCCAGAAGTCTAGATGGATACTTTTCCTGACTAGTTTGCCCTCGGCTGCTACTGTATCTGGCCCCTTTCACTTGAGAATCTCTTGAATCATGGCATCCAGCTCAATGTTTGAGCTCTATCCAGGCTCTTTGTTTGTTTTGTTTCTGGCTCTTAGGTAGACCAATAATTTTTAAAATTGTCTCTGGCAGGGCGTTGCAGGTTGGCTGCTTTTCTTAGGAGATTATTTTATATTTTCTTCCATTTTCCCTTTTTTAGGTTATTTGACTGATTCTTGACATCACATAGAGTCATTAGCTTCCATTATTTTGTTCTAATTTTTAATGTATGATTTCTTAAGTTAGCTTTTGTATCTCTTTTTTCCATTTCATTAGTTGTACTTTACAAAGGTTTGTTTTCTTCAGTGACGTTTTTCTTTACAGTTAGCAAATTGCCTGTATTTTTTTTTTAACAAATAGGTTTCCTCCGTGTTTAATTTTTTAAAGGTTTGGTGTTTGTAGTTTTTAAAGAACTCTTTCTTCTAAAATCAATTTTTGCCCTTTCCCCAACCTTTTGGCTCCCTCTTGAACATTGTTGGGCTCTTTTCCCAATATTTCTTTTGCATCTTTTATTTACCTTTTCAAATGCTGTATGAGGGCCTCCAAGAATCCTCTTTGGGCTTGAGCCCAGTTCATTTCAGCCTTTGAGATTGTTCATGTGGGCATTTTGACTGAGTGTGAATGAGAAAAAGAATGAGAAATAGAGGGCCAGAGAAATAGTAAGAGTGAGAGATAAAGAGAGGAAAAGAAAGAATGAGACACAGAGAGAAAACGAGTCAGCCAGAGATGGAGAGAGAAAGAGAGTGAAAAATAGAGGAAGGAAAAGACATAGAGAAATACAGAGAAACAGAGAAGAAAGAGAAAGAGAGGAACAGTCAGTAAACAACAGAAACAGATATAGTGAAAGAGAGAGAGATAAAAAAAGAGATAGATAGAGAGACTGATGCAGAGGAAGACAAAGGCAGAGACAAATGTGGACACACAGACATAGAGAAAGTCAGAGAAAGCAAGCTAGAGTGAGCAAGAGAGAGTGTATCTGAGAAAGAGAGTGTCAAAGACAGAGATTGAGAGAGACAGAAAGTGAAAATGAGGAAGGGAAAGATACAGAGATAGAGGAACAGAAAGAAAGAGAAGGAAGAATGAGAGAGCAGAAGGGGGAACTGGAGGTGGAAGATTGCATTAGTGTGAGAAAAAAGAAGAGCAACAGAGAGAGCCAGAGAGATAGAGACTTACAGAGAGAGAGAGAGAGAGAGAGAGAGATACTGCACGAGAGAGAAGGAAAGATTGAAGACCAATGAAAAAGAAGAGGTGGTGGGAAGGGGGCTGCAGAGTTTGTGGACATGAGGGGCAAAGATTTACAGGAAAATTAGGGTGAAAAGATGAGGTCATGAGGTAGGGAAGACAAATGTGTAAGGAATAAAAGCTGGCAGGGTTCCTGTGGCAGAGAACCCCCAAAGAGATCGGGGGTAGATACCCCCCATGATGTAAGGATCAATGACCCGTTGTGGAGATCAGGGTGAGAAACCTCCCCAGGGACAGAGACCCCTATGGTGATTAGTGTCAGCCACTCCCCCAGGGACATCAAGGACAGGGATTCCCCCCCATATTCTCTAAGAGATGAGTGAAAGAGAGCTGAAGACCAAGGAAAAAGAAGAGATGGTGGGAGGGGGCTGCAGAGTGTGTGACCACGAGGGGCAAAGTTTCTAGGAAAATTAGGGCACAATGATCAGGTGTCTGAGGGTGTCTGGCCCTGGTTTCCATGAGACGCCTATGCCACTGCTCTCCATGTGGGGACTTGAACCCCAATCTCCAGGAGAGCTTTCTGGGCCTGGTCTCAATATGGGGGCTCTGCCCCTGGGGGTCATGGAGGATCTCTGATGCTGCTCCCCATAATAGGTCTCTGAATCTGATCTCCCTAGGGCATCTCTGACCCTGATTTCTATGGGGGTCTCTGACCATGATCCCTGGTCTGAGAATCTGCCTCTGATCTCATTTAAGGGTCTCTTACTCTGATCTCCATGGGGAGTCTCTGCCCCTGCTTTCCATGGGTGGTCAGTGTCCCTGAAATCCACCGGGGTCTCTGGCCCTGCTTTCCATGGAAGGTCTCTGCCACTGATCTCCATGGGGGACTCCAACACAAATCTTCATGTGAGGTCTCTGCCTCTGATCTCCATAATGGGTCTCTGAATCTCAACTCCCTGGGGTGTCTGTAACCTTAATTTCTATTGGGGGGTCTCTGACTGTGATCTCCATAAGCAGTCTGTCTCTGATCTTATTGGAGGGTCTTTGTGTTTCTGTTTTTGACTCCAAGTCTCATGTCCAAGGGAGATCTGTCTCTGATTTCCATGGAGGTCTGTGTCCTTGGTCTGCATAAGAAGGCTTTGCCCCTTCGGATGTTGGACCATGATTTCTATGGGGAAATCTCTGACCCTGATTGCTCTAATTGTGGACTCAACTGGAGACTTTGTGTTGATTTTTTAGGGGGGGGGTGGTCTCTGCTCACGATTCCCATGTGTGGACTCTGCTTTTGGTCTCCATGGGTTATATGTGACCCTGACCTCCAGGGGGGATCTCTGACCCCGATGTTCCTGAGAAGTCTGCCTTTGATCTTCATGAGAGGTCTCTGGCTGAGATTTCTTTTCTTTTGTTTAATGAAGCTTTTTATTTACAAAACACATGAGTGATTTTTCTACATTGACTTGGCAAAAACTTTTTTTTCCCAAGCTTTTCCTCTCCTTCCCCCCACCCCCACCCCTACATGACAGGTAATCTAATACATGCTAAATAGGATAAATTATATGACAAATACAATGCATGTATACATATCTATACAGTTATCTTACTGCACAAGAAACATCAGATCTAGAAAGAGAAGAAGAAAAAACAACCTAAGAAGGAAAACAAAATGCATGGAAATATTCACAGAAAGTGTTAAAATGCTGTGTTGTGGTTCACACTCAGTTCCCACAGGCCTCTCTCTGGATGTATATGACTATCTTCATCGCACAACAACTGGTTTGAATCACATCATTGTTGAAGAGAACCATGTCCATCAAAATTGATCATCGTATACTCTTGTTGCTGTGTATAATGTTTTCCTGGTTCTGCTGATTTCACTCAGCATCAGTTCATGCAAGTGTCTCCAGTCCTCCCTGAAATCCTCCTGTTGGTCTTTTCTTACACAACAATAATATTCCATAATATTCATATTCCATAATTTACTCAGCAATTCTCCAATTGAAGGGCATCTATTCAATTTCCAGTTTCTAGCCACTACAAAAAGGGCTGCCACAAACATTCTTGCACATGTGGGGCCCTTTCCTTCCTTTATGATTTCTTTGGGATATAAGCCCAATAGAAATGCTGCTCGGTCAAATGGTATGCACAGTTTGACAACTTTTTGAGCATAGCTCCAAATTGCTCTCCAGAATGGCTGGATCTGTTCACAGTTCCACCAACAAAGGATCAGTGTCCCAGTTTTCCCACATGCCCTCCAACAGTTATCATTATCATTTCCTGTCATTTTAGCCAATCTGACAGGTGTGTAGTGGTATCTCAGAGTTGTCTTAATTTGCATTTCTCTGATCAATAGTGACTTGGAGCACCTTTTCATGTGACCAGAAATAGTTTCAATTTCTTCGTCTGAAAATTGTCTGTTCATATCTTTTGACCATTTATCAATTGGAGAATTCTTATATATTTGACTCAATTCTCTATATATTTTAGAAATGAGGCCTTTATCAGAACCTTTGGATGTAAAAATATTTTTCCAGTTTACTGCTACCATTCTAATCTTGTCTGCATTCATTTTGTTTGTACAAAAACTTTTTAACTTGATATAGTCAAACTTATCTATTTTGTGATTAATGATGACCTCTAGTTCTTCTTTGGTCACAAATTCCTTCCCCCTCCACAGGTCTGAGAGGTAAACCATCCTACATTGTTCTAATTTGTTTATAATATCATTCTTTATGTCTAGATCATGAATCCATTTTGACCTTATCTTGGCATGTGGTGTTAGGTGTGGGTCAATGCCTAATTTCTTCCAGACTAGTTTCCAATTATCCCAGCAGTTTTTGTCAAATAGTGAGTTTTTCTCTGGCTGAGATTCTGAAGTAGGGTTTCTGCCACTAATCTCCATGGGGGTTTCTGCCTCTGATCTCCTTTGTGGGATCTCTGCTACCTGCTATTCCTTACCCGTTTCTCTTCCCTTCTTCATGACCTGATTTTTTTCCTCTAATTTCCCTGTGATGTTCCCCCGCCATCTCCACACCCTCTGCTGCCTCCTTCCAGCATCTCTTCCTTTTTGTTGGTCTTCAGCTTTCTATCCATCTTCTCACTGTCCAGGTCACCCCATGATCTACATGAGGGTCTCTCTCGTTGGTGTCCCTGGAGTGTCTTTGCCCCCGGGGGGTCTGTACTGCTCTTCTCCACAGGAGGTCTCTGCCCCTGATTTCCATGGGAGGTGTCTTTGCTGGGGATAAATTTTCTGACACTGGTGTCCATGGGGTGTCCTTGACCCAGGCCTCCAGACCTGTTGTCTGACCCTGATTTTAATGTCCTTTTCTGAATTTGATCTCCAAGGGATGTCTCTGTCCTTGATGTCCCTGAGGGGTCTCCAACCCAGGGAATTTATGACCCTGATATTCATAGGGGATCTCTGGCCCTGATCTCTATGCTGTGTCTCTGACCATGATCTCCACAGAGGATTTGTCTCTCATCTCAATTGGGGGTCTTTGCCCTGAGTTCCAAGGTGGGGTCTCTGACCCTTACCTCCATGTGAGGCCTGTGCCTCTGGTCTCCATAAAGGGATTCTGCCTCAGGGAGTATTGGACCTTCATCTCATGGGGGCATCTCTGACCCTGATTTCCATGGGTGGTCTGTGTCCCTGAAATCGATGGGATCTCTGGTCCTGATTTCCATGGAGGGTCTCTGCTACTGATCTCCATGGGGGACTGCAACACAAGGCTCCATGTGAGGTTTCTCCCTCTGGTCACCATGAGGGGACTCTGCCCTAGGGAGTATTGGACCCTGATTGCCACATTGGGGCTCTGAATCTGATCTTGCTGGGGAAGGTCTGTAAACTTGATTTCCATGGGGATCTCTGACCACAATCTCCATAGGTATCTGTCTCTGATCTCACTTGAGAGTTTTTGGAATGGGTTTGGAACATTTCATTGTTGAAGAGAGCCATATCCATCAGAATTGATCATCATATAGTATTGTTGCTGCCATGTACAATGATCTCCTGATTTTGCTCACTTCACTCAGCATCAGTTCATGCAAGTCTCTCCAATCCTCTCTGAAATCATCCTGCTGATCGTTTCTTATAGAACAATAATATTACATAACATTCATATACCATAATTTATTCAGCCATTCTCCAATCAACGGGCATCCATTCAGTTTCCAGTTTCTAGCCACTACAAAAAGGGCTGCCACAAACATTTTTGCACATGTGGGTCCCTTTCCCTCCTTTATGATCTCTTTGGGATATAGGCCCAGTAGAAACACTGCTGGGTCAAATGGTATGCACAGTTTGATAACTTTTTGAGCATACCTCCAAATCGCTCTCCAGAATGGTTCGATCTGTTCACAGTTCCACCAACAATGTATTAGTGTCCCAGCCCTCCCACATCCCCTCCAACATTCATCGTTATCTTCTCCTGTCATTTTAGCCAATCTGACAGGTGTGTAGTGGTATCTCAGGGTTGTCTTGATTTGCATTTCTCTGATCAATAGTGATTTGGAGCACCTTTTCATATAACTATAAATAGTTTTAATTTCATCCTCTGAAAATTGTCTGTTCATATCCTTTGACCATTTATCTATTGGAGAGTGGTTTGAATTCTTATAAATATGAGACAATTCTCTATATATCTTAGAGATGAGACCTTTATCAGAAACATTAAATGTAAAGATGATTTCCCAATTTATTGCTTCCCTCCTAATCTTGTCTGCATTAGTTTTGTTTGTACAAAACTTTTAAACTTAATATAATCAAAATTATCTATCTCGTGTTCAATTAAGAGTTCCATTTCTTCTTTGGACATAAATTTATTCCATCTCCACAGGTCTCAGTGGTAAATTATCCTATGTTCCTCTAATTTGGTTATAATATCACTCTTTATATCTAGATCATGAACCCATTTAGATCTTATCTCGGTATGTGGTGTTAGGTGTGGGTCAAGCCCTAATTTCTTCCACACTAGTTTCCAATTTTCCCAGCAGTTTTTGCCGAATAGTTAGTACTTATCCCAAAAGCTGGGGTCTTTGGGCTTATCAAGCACTACATTGCTATAGTTATTGCCTAGATTGTCCTGATAGCCTATCCTGTGCCACTGATCGATTGCTCTATTTCTTATCCAGTACCAAACGGTTTTGATGACCGCTGCTTTATAATATAGTTTTAGATCTGGTACAGCAAGGCCACCTTCATCTGCCTTTTTTTTTCATTAATCTCCTTGAGATCCTTGACCTTTTGTTCTTCCAAATGAACTTTGCTACTATTTTTTCTAGATCTGTAAAATAATTTCTTGGGAGTTTGATTGGTATGGCACTAAATAAGTAGATTAGTTTGGGTAGTATTGTCATTTTTATTATGTTTGCTCTGCCTACCCATGAGCACTTAATATTTTTCCAATTGATTAGGTGTGATTTTATTTGTGTGGAAAGTGTTTTGTAGTTTAGTTCATATAGTTCCTGACTTTTCCTTGGCAGATAGATTCCCAAATATTTTATCCTATCATCTGTTATTTGGAATGGAATTTCTTTTTGTATCTCTTGCTGCTGAACTTTGTTGATAATATATAAAAATGCTGCTGATTTATGTGGATTTATTTTGAATCCTGCAACTTTGCTAAAGTTGTGAATTGTTTCTAGCACTGTTTTAGGTAACTCTCTAGGGTTCTCTAAGTATATCATCATGTCATCTGCAAAGTGTGATAATTTGGCTTCCCCGTTACCTACTCTAATTCCTTTTATCTCTTTTTCTTCTCTTATTGCAAAAGCTAACATTTCTAATACAATATTAATTAGTAATGGTGACAGTGGGCAGCCTTGTTTCACTCCTGATCTTATTGGGAATGGTTCTAGTTTGTTCCCATTACATAGGATGCTTGCTGATGGTTTTAAGTAGATGCTACTAATTATTATAAAGATAAGCCCATTTATTCCTATCTTTCTAGTGTTTTTAATAGGAATGGGTGTTGGATTTTGTGCAGTGCTTTTTCTGCATCAATTGAGATAATCAGTTTTTTTTT
>JAJPUD010014608.1:0-15689 GCA_023553655.1 Myrmecobius fasciatus
TTTTTTTTTCTTTTTTTTCTTAAGAGCCCAAGTTTTCTCTTATTTTTCCTAAAGCAATAAAATATGTACAAAACATTCTAAAGAATAGTGACTATCTGCAGTTGAATATTCTTGCTTTACCCTGGCTAAAAATCACAACTTCTCTCCACAGGCTTGTCTGTAAATTGACTATCCCAATTATTTGAAAATGTTGGGGCTGGATCCTGAGCCCTCTCCCCATCGTGGGAAACCTATTGCTCATTATGATCCAGGACAGTAATCCCTTCTTTGTCTATAGAGCAGGGAGAGGCAACAAGTTTTTGCTGTTCAGTCTCATCATCTCCTGAGACTGGAGCCATATGCAACAACCCAGCTCTGCACCCCCATAATGCCATTGGCACAATGGCCCAACACAATGATTTGACCCAGTTTTGCATCTTGATTTTCCTCTGTGTGTCTCTCCTTCTTTTAATCTGTTGCCCAGCAGGAGGAAACATTTCAATGTTTCAGTCTCAGCAAACAATATTTTTTTAAGAGATTGCTGGGTGACAAATTATGTTAAAATGATAATCCAAGTAATTCCTCTTGATGGAGTGTTAAAGACCAAACCAATTGGAAAAGTGTATGGACTTCCCTGAAGTCATGCTTTAAAATAGCGGTAACAAAAAGAATCTTGGTCCAAATGTTCTCCTTTTTCTAAAGTAGAGCAAAACCACAGATGTCAAAACCACACATTTTGATCATAAATACAGAAAATTTGGAACTACCAAACAATGCCAGACCCTGGGTAATGTTCAATTAGTGGGGATATTACGTTTAAATAAATGGGAACTTAGTTGATGTTTTTAATCAATTATAAATAAGAACATCTTGCCAAGCAAATAACTATAATCTTCCCCGGTGAACATATATACTCTCATTCCCACAATGGGACCAGTTTCAAATTAGTTCCCTCTCACCCTGTCCTTTAAATGGATATTTCTACTTTTTTAAGCAACACACCAAATTATATTTTGAGATATATAATTCAATAAACATTTCACCATGGGGAAGATACCAAATTTAGATAAGAAATAGTCCCTGCCTTCATGAAATTTACAGACTGGAAGGAGGGCAGAATTTGGGACATGTACATAAACAACTATAATATCTATTGTATATATGTATACATATGAAGAATAGCATAAGCAAAAAAGGGGAAAAGCCCAGAGAGCCCAGTGTTCAGGGAATAGAGCATAGTTCAGATTGTCTGAAGAGTATATATTAATGGTATCAAGATAATATTTTAATGGCCTTGAATATCAGGTAGCGGAGCATGAACTTGGGAGACAACAAAAAGGCACTGGGGGGGGGGACCCAGAAATTCAACTTTATTACATAGTTAAAAGTAAGTTGTATATAACAGATTTGCAATTTCATGTGCAATTATCTTTTTTATTATATTATGTTACGATAATACTCATTTTATCCTATAAATTTAAAAATAAAATAATTTACAAAGGTTATTTTTTTTAAAAAGGACTAATTGTTGGTTCTCTTCTATGCTATCTTTTAGCAAATAATAATGTATACAATTATGTTTCAGGTGTTTTATAACACTAAATCCAACCAGTGTGCACTCACATGTATAGATAAATAGATGTTCTTTCCAAGACAACATTTACTGAGTCCCTGTTATGTATCACACTTACAGGTTCTGCTCTACTAGATTTGATGTAGCATACTACAATTACATTACTTCTGTAGATTTTTTAAAAATGAAATCTCAACTTATGTTGAGCTTTACAACCTGAGGTAGACATACTGTTCAGATTATTAGACAATTAAAGAGACCCTAATAGCATGCCTAAAAGCATTGAAATCTTAAAATCCCTTTCAGCAACGGTATCAAAACTCAAAAAAGAAAGGTATCCTTGCAGGTTTCATATTGACTTAGAAAACCTCAAATTAACATTGTCTGTCATATGGTATTTTTATTTATTTTGCTAAACATTTCCCAATTATATTTTAATCTGGTTTGGAGCCACTCTGGAGCAATATGGGACCTGCATGTTTGAATACTTGTGCCTTACAAGACCTAAGTTTATATATTATTTTTGACACTACACTATCTGTATCATTTAATAGCTGTAGGCTTTGGGATATTCATTTTCCTCATCCATAAAATGGGGATAATATACCCCTAGAACTTGCCTCACAGGATTGTTGTGAGGTAATGCATGCAAAGTGAGATAATGCACATAAAAGGATACAAAAATATAAGACATCAAATAATAACATCAATTTTAATGAAGGTCCCTAATGAATTATTAGTAATAATAATACAATACTTATGGCAGAGGAATCCATTTTAAGTATGAATCTAAAACTTCAAACATAGGAAGGTAAATATGTTTTGTGAGAGAATTATTAACCATCTCCCTCCATTACTCTGTCACTACCTAATATTGTCTTCTTTTTTTGAGGGGGAGGGATATTCTTCAGATTTGTCTCTTTTTTTAAAAGTATGATAAAATTCCATTCCATTCCTATGCCTTTCTTGTTCTGTCACCACCTAATTCTGGACACAGGAAAGGTAGAAGGAGACCTCAGAGAAGAGCCACCAACTTTGGAGTCATAGAACCTAGGTTTGAAAATGAGCTTTGCCCCTTGGTCTGTGATTTCAGACAGGTCACATCATTTCTTTAGAGTTCATTCATTCATTCATTCAGGAAGATAAGGAAATTAGACTGGCCCACCTCCAAGCACCCTTCTAGTCCTGATTCTATGATAATGGAACCAAAAGTACTAAACTTTGAGCACAAAAAAAAAAAAACCCCAAAACAAAAAACACATAAAACCAAACCATGATTACAGGCAGTTGCACAATCTCAAAAGGAGATTTCCAAACCTGATGTTTTTGATGGGGTTTGGGGGTGGAGGGGTGGAGAGTGGATATTTATTTGTTTATTTTTTGCCTATGCTGAGGTAGAAAATAGATGACAAACCACCTACTGTTAAATTTTGGGTTTTTTTGCTTCTTCCCCTCCCAAAAAAAAAAAAAATGGCTCAAGGGCTTCAAATTGTTTTATTTCACCATCATGAGAGAAGGACATTATTGAGCACCCACTCACACAAAGCAGATTCTTTTCTGAAAGTGGGTCAAACGCTTCTGTTCATGCTGATTTCTATCCTTATATTTTCCACATAAAGTTGTCATTTCTTCACTTAAATCAATTACAAGGGAACTCAATAGTTGACAAATTTCATTTTGAATAGGGGTTATTCCTATGCAACAGAAATTTAACGCTTCCATTTAACCTCCCATCATTTAAAATAAGCCTCTTCCTAACTCTCCATTACCCTCTCCCAACCCCCAACCCCATGAGAAAATAAACCAAATAAATTGGACGGCAAAGGTTAGAGAAGAAAAGGCAGCAGATTGAGATCCAGGCCCAAACCCCTCCTGACCAGCCTGAGGCTGGAGGGTCTACACAAAAGATCCCACAACATTTGACCTTTGCCCTTTTGATTCCACCCCAGAGGCAGAGTCCACAAAGGAGTGGCCAGATCCTGCCTCCCCTCAGTTCCCAGTTTACTTCCTACTTTGAACTTCTTTGAGCCTTCTGAACTGGAGCTATTTCCCACTAGCCACAAAAAAGTGAATATAAATGCTCAATCCAGTTTTGGGTTTTTTTTTTTTTTTGTTTTGTTTTTTTAATTTTCAAAGAACAAGAGTTAAAAACAAAGTCCTCCATCACAAAGTCTCTGCACTCCTGCTGGAAAACATGCAGTTTATGAGTTTCTTAGTGGGGTGAGCATAATTTACTCAATAACTCCCAGCACAATACTGACCACAAAATACATAAAATACATATATTTGAAGTTGTAACTCAAACCAATAAAAACCACAGAATTAGTAGCTGAGACAGACTCCATCTGATCATATTATTGGAGGGAAGGGGTATAATGAAAAAGGGGTAGAGGAGATGCCTGTCTCTTTTCCACAAACAGATACAACCACCCCAAGATTAATAATAATAGCTAGCATTTATAGAGCATCTACCATGTGCTAAGCACTTTATAAATATTATTTCATGTGGTCCTCATAAAAACCCTTCGAGGGAAGTGTTATTATTATTCCCATTTTATAGATGAAGAAATGAAACAAACATGTTAAGTGATTTGCCCATAGTCTCCCAGTTAGTAAGTGTCTAAGGCTGGATTTGAACTCATGTCACTCTACCCATTATGTTACCTCATGGATTTAGAGTTGGAAAGGACTTTAGAAGTCACCAAGTCGAAATGTCTAATTCTACACAAAGTTAGTCACAAAGCTAGTGAGCATCTAAGATAGAATTCACACCCAGGTTTTCTGAGTCTGAGTCCAACATTGTATACACTAAACCAATTACAACTATGATACTGAAGCTCATTGAATGAATACTGAAGTTCAATTTCTATAATTTTATGCCACTTCTGTTTAAGTAGTGAAACAAATAATATTAATAAACTGAAAGGAAAGGAAAATAAGATGGCTCTTGAATGCTCCAGCTGGTGTAGGTGAATGGATGAAAAGGCATTTATTTTAGGGGCTTAATAAAGCCCCTAAAAACCATGGAGACAAATAGAAAAAGTCCTGCCCTCAAAGAGCTTAAAGTCTAATGGGGGTGATTATATAAAAAGGAGAGGGGGCCAAGGATCCAGAAAATTACAGGGATATGCTAACCCACTCTGTCCAGGTAGAGATGATTTGATAATGGTTAATAGTTCCAAAATTGGGGAAGTAGGGAGGGAGAGGTATCTGTCCTGCACAGCAAAGTGACTAGTGAAGCTTGGAAGGATTGAGACAGTCAGAGAATCAGAAATGAAGGATGGCTGGGACTTTTCCTGAAATAATGATTGAGAGACATTTACTAGGATAGAAGTTACTCTAGGCAGAACAGGAAGGTGGCTGAAAAAGCCACCAGAAATCTGAAAGTTAGGAAATATATCATAACCTGTAAAATGATGGAGTCAGAACATATCTCCAAAGTCTTATCAAACTCCAAGAACTTTAGAATCTAAGATTTAGGGTTTTTCTCACTGATAGCATGGCAAGTTTCTGCATATATGAAGGAAAAGAATTGAACCAGAGTATCTTCTAAGGTCCCTACCAGCTCTAAAAACATTTAGTGTTCTAAATCTCTACCTATCTAGGAATGTCTAGATGGACCATGCCCAAATCCAGATATACTGCATTTTTTTTTCATTTTATTAAAGCTTTTTATTTGCAAAATATATGCATGGGTAATTTTTCAACAATGACCCTTGCAAAGCTTTCTGTTACAAATTTTCCCCCTAGTCCCCACCCCCTCCCATAGATGCAGGAAGTCCACTACATGTTAATTATGTTAAAATACTTTACAAATTGAATATATGTATACATATTCTTACAGTTATCTTGCTGTGCAAGAAAAATCAGATCTACAAGAAAAAAAAATCTGAGAAGGGAAACACAATGCAAGCAAACATCAACAGAGAGCATGAAAATGTTATGTTGTGGTCCACATTCATATCCCTCTCTCTGGGTGTATATGGCTCTCTTCATCACTGAACAGTTGGAACTGGTTTGAAACATTTCATTGTTGAAGAGAGCCACACCAGATATACTTCAGAAATAATGCAGGTTCAGTTCCAGACTATCACAATAAAGTGAATATTGTAATAAGGTAAGTCACACAAAACTTTTTGTTTCCCAATGGATATGAAAGTAGTACAAGCTTCTTAAACGTTTTCTATTCATGACTCCTTTTCCCTTGAGAAATTTTTACATGATCTTGAATATACAAGTATATAAAATAGGTATACGAAACAAATGTTTACTGATAATAAGTCATAATTTCACAATCCCACATTCAGTTATACTACCCAACATGGGTCACAACCTACAGTTTAAGAAACTTTGCTGCAATCCATCAAGCAATAGTATTATATTTATGTATATATATATATATATGCACATATATATATATATTTAAAGTATATGCCTTAATTTATAATATTTTACTGCTAAAAATTGCTAGCCACCATTTAAGCTTTGAGAAAGTTGTAATCCTTTTGTGGGTGGAGAGTCTTATCTCAATGTTCATGGCTGATCAGAGTGGTTGGGTGGCTATGGCAATTTCTTAAAATAAGACAAGCATGAAATTTACCACATTGATGAACACTTAGAGATAATTGTAGAGCTATTAATTGGCTTGATTTCAATATTGTTTTGTTTGAGGGAAAAGGAAGATCTGGGAGAGGAAGAAAGACAGGGGAATAGCCAGTTGATAAACAGAACAGATAAAACATTTATAGATTAAGTTCACTCAGTTCATGGCACTTCAAACTGATAACAGATAACCATAGCAAATATGGTAATAATGAGAAAATTTGTTATATTGTAAGAATTACCAAATAGACAGAAAAATAATGTGAGCACATGCTGTTGAGAAAATATTATATAAGTATTATGTAACTGTTAGCTATCATTATCACTATTATTATTGTTATATATCTGTTATAGTCATATGCTAGTACTTTAAGATTTACAGAGTGCTCCTTACAAATATTTTCTCTGAATTATTACAAATTTAAATTGTTGAAGTTCAAAATCTTAAGGTGTTACTATAAATGCCATATATGTCAATGGCTAACATAATGGCTAATGTTTACAAATTAGATTAATATTCTGAAAGTTTCAAAAACATTTTTAATATTCTCTTCCATTATTCTATCATACTCTATTATTATATTCAATTTTGCTTATATTCTATTTCAAAAAATAATTTTCTTAAAATAAATTCATGCTTTGTTTAAAGGCACTTTCAAGGTATCTTGTATTTCACACCAGGAAACTGGGTTCAACAAATATTGTCATATGAAAATACCTCTGACCACAAAAAAGGCTCTAATCAAGCAAACAATAAACCTTGAGAACAGGAGCCTCTCCAAAACCAAACATTTATGTTGGTATGCATAGGTGCATGTGAAGCCCACATATAAGCACATACATCCTTCTCTTGCAATGTGGTGAAATGAATAAAACTACTCTAAAGAACTTTGTTTCAAATCACAATGAAATAAGTGAAAGCTCTTTTTAAGTAGGTATGTGATATTCCAGGGCTGAGATCAACAATCATCATTGCTCATAGTTCTCTATATGAAGAGGACCTTCTTTCTTTTTTTCCCAGATCGGACATGGCTCACGGAACAAAGACTTTCTACTGGGGAAGAGGAGGTCAAGAAGGTCAAGCTGTTCTAATCTTACCCCTGAACAAATGACCTTAACTATAAGCTGTGGGCTTATATCAGAGACAAAAAGTAAAACGAATGCAAAAATGAGCCAGACATCTGATTCAATGGAACAAGCCATTAATGCATTAGACATTTATTCTTTTATGTTCAGAGTCATGGCAGAGACTGATTAATTTCAATTCTAGCTTTTTGATTAAGTGTGCCCACCACTAAAATCCTACACTTCACGTATCTTGTATGTACAGTTAAGTGCTGTCTTCCACATTAAAAAATGAACTCCTTGAAGGTCAGGACCTGGCACAATTCCTGTGTGTGTGTGTGTGTGTGTGTGTGTGTGTGTAAATGTTTGTTGACTGATTACTCAAACTACTCATCATGATATGTAGGAGAATTTGAGTTCTTAAATACATATATAGATTTTACCCAAGTATACAATATATAGATACATACATATATACAATACATATATATATATATATACAATATATAGATTTTACCCAAGTTACAAAAGCTCAGAGAACAGCTGTAGAAAACTGTGAACCTGTCTTCCCTAAAACCAGCTTAATTTAATTCAAAAAGAGTTGTCCACCAAGGGGTGAATCTTGGGACCCCAGAAACACACTAAGACTAAAATGAAAAGGACTTACAAACCACAGTGGTGGGGAGAAGAGTCACACCTGTGAAGTCATGGGAATTTGAAATTGCTTGTGCCTCACTTTAGTACAAGTTTCTTCTTATTTCATTTTTTCAAGTATGTAAAGAGAATAATTTATAAAATGTTCATTATTATTGGATGAGATTAGAGCTGAGCAAAGCAAAAATTCTAACCGTACTGACAACCAATCACTGAAAGGTACTAAGAGAGGAAAGTCTTATCCCAACTTTTACAGACATGATAAAAGTGACCTCCCCTGAGATCAGAGTTGGGGCTTTAGATTCTGTCTCTCACACATAACCCTGCCCCAGTCCAGCTCTAGGAAAAGTGTCTTGCTGCAAAAGACCAACTCCCCAAGGAGCCAGTCTCCACTATGCCAAAGCTTAGGTCGTCTCTTCCTGATTAACTTGCATTAGCTACATTTTAAAAACTGTAATTAGGTTATTTGGGAAGAATGGCAGCATTTTTCTCTAACTGTGAAGATGATGTGCCCTTGATCCTTCGAAGCAGGGTGCTGGCTGTGCCAACAACATCCAGCCCTACAGCGCCAGGGACTTTTAAAACTACACCTTTACCAACTAAATCCTGAGACTAAGAATTCTCAGAGGGATGATTTTGAAGGGGGGAGGTAAGAGAAGGGGGAAGGGTGGGGATATCTCCCCACAAAAAGAATACCTTCCCCACCATCCAAATCATGCCTGAACATTCTGAAATTGAAAAAGCATTCCTTTGGCAAATAGCTTTATTCCAAATTAAAGTACAAATCCCCTGAGAGAGGTAGCATATTAAGCCTGGTTCATCTTTTTTACAACTTGGGTCTTGGTCAGTTTGATTTGGGAGAGAACAGTAAGGGTAGGATATGCATTGGGACATTAGGCATCTGAGGAGGGAAAGGAGAAACAAAGGTGAAAAGAGAAAGGGTCAGAAAGTAGTAAGAACAGGAATAGCAATTGTATCTAACTTTATAGCTATCTAAGATAGATGAGCTATTCAATTTTTTAATCAAACAGTCCCAGACTACTAAGGACAGTAGGTCTTTCAAAAATGGATCATACATAAAGAAGAGATTTAGAGCATCAAAATAACCCTCAACACCCTCCAAGCTTCATAGGGGATTATCAGCCCAGCCTAACCAAAGCCCCAATCTCTAAATAAGCTCCGTAAAGAATAGACACATCCTATAAAGAACAAGGCAACTAATGAGAAAATAAGCTGGCTGGCTTTTAACCACCTCATTCCTGTGGCTCAGTTTCTCATTTCATCTGAATGGCTTAGTCACCTGGACTAGCACCTTTAGAAATTCCACAAATGTAAACAGAACAGTAATTAGGAACACAAAGAAGGAAAATTATTTGTTCCTTCTTTATTTTCTCTTTTTTCTTTCTTTCTTCCTCACCCCCTCTCTGTGCATGTGTCTCTCTCCTTTTTTCTCTCCTCCTCTTCTCTCTCTCTCTCTCTATCTCTCTCTGTGTGTCTCTCTCTCTATCTCCTCTCTGTCTCTGTCTCTGTCTCTATCTTTGTCTCTCTCATTGTCCTTTCTGTCTCTGTTTCTCTATCCTTTCTATCTAACTCTGCCTCTGTCTTTTTCTCCCTCTCCTCTCTTTTTCTTTCTTCTTTCTCCTTCCTTCCATCTTTTTTTAGCTAGGAAAAAATCCTGCTTGTTGTAAAACAGGTAAAGAAATAAAAATTAAAATGGCAGTAACAGAAGTGACACCCCCAACCCAAATATTTCTCACACTTTTCCCCCCAAATATTTCAACTCAGATGTAGCTGTGGTCTTAACCTCTCTAAGCCTATCCTGTGCAAGTCTTGTCCATGTCATCCCAAAATTTGCCACAAGGGGCCACCCAAAGTGCTGAAGGTTTTCATTGTTCTCCTGCCATTGAAAATATATCAGTGGAGAATTGGGGCTATATACCTGTTGTCATTCAGTCTAGCCACATAACCAAATTCTTCTTTTTCACTTCTTCATAGTCCTGATGACATCCTTTTCTTTGAAAATTTTTTTTCTTATATGATGCTACCTTCTCACACCCACCAATGCCTCTCCATTGCCCTCTGTATGAAACTCATTTTTAATTTTCCAGAGATGGTAGGGTATTATTTCATGACCCATACCCATACAACTGCTGGCATTAAAAAAAAAGACTTTTGTTTCTGGCAAGGTGTATGAGGGTCATTAAAGGAGCTTTGTAATTTTCATGAAGGCAATCTAGCCCTCTTAACTCCTCCTGTTTAATTTTGGACTCACATTATCATCTGTCCCATCAGTCATAAACAGACTGATAGACAAACTCAATATATTATCCATCTAACTATATAGTCATTTGATGTTGAACTAGGAAGAGAAAACTTGCAAACTAAAAACAAAACCAATATTCTAAAGTTATGAAATTGTTCTCTCATATTCAACAACACAAGCCAACAAACATGCAAAGTTCTGAAGATAACTAAGAAAAAAAAACATACTGCTCCTGACATCAACAAGCTTCCATTCTCCAAGGGAGATACAAGGACTTAAATAACAATAATATAAGTTGAGGAAGGTTAAATCACTAATAGCTGGGAGAGATTCTGGGAAGATTTCACAGAGATGGCTGAACATGAATTGAGACTTCCCAGAAAGACCTATGATTTTTCAAAGCAGAAAGGAGAGAGTGCATTTCAGGCAATGAGGGTGTCTTGTATGGATGCAAAAAGGCAGTTGAGATGGGATGTCAAGTGTGGGAGACAACTAATATTCCAGTTCCTCTGGAAAGTAGAGTTCTTGAAAAGGAACAATATGAAATAAGTAAAAGCCAAAGTCCATGACATAAAAAAAGGTTAAGAACCTCTGGCTTAGAGAAAAAATCATTTTCATTTTATGTAAGCTAAATTTGAGATTTTGTTGGAACATTTAAGGTATGCTCCTTCAGTCAGTCATTAATATGGGCCTGCAGCTCAGAAGAGAAATTAGGGCTTGAATATATAGATTTGGGAGGGTCACAGTCCAAAGACAAGTTCACTGGGCTCTATGATCCATTCTAATTCTGAAAGCTCATAATTTTGAGTATAGAAAGAGAAGAAGTTTCAGGACAGCATCCAAGAGGACACCCATGCTAATAGGAGAGTAGATAAATAATGAACATAGGATCATATATTTAGAGCTGAATGGGAAGTGAGAGACCATTGAATCCAGTCTCCTTTATTTTGAAAATGAGGAAATCAAGGCACGAGAGTTTAACTGACTTTCCCAAGCTTACGTGTAGATTAAGCATTTCTGATGAATTTTGAACCAAGCTCTTCCTAACTCTAATCTTTATCCACTGCAGCACATTAATGATCCCAATAAAGTAGATTATGAAGTGCTTAGATGGGAAGAAGTATCATCAAAGAGAGAAAGAATATGGAGAAAGGAGAGAGGAAAATGATGCAAAAAAAACATGATAGTATATAATATGGTAGAGGTAGAGGATCTAAAAAACAGAATTAGGAACTAGTTGGGCACATGTTGCATTCTGTGCATACTACTTATCCTCCAGAAAAAGAAGCTACTATTGGCAATGAAGATGGTTTTCCTTTCTCACAACACACACACAGCTGCTTTTTCCATAAGAACATATATTGCTGACAGGTGAGGACTCAGGTATGTGCCATGCTGCCAAATCTAATCAGGGAGAACCAGAAACAGTCTCTCTCTCTGGCCCTCCAGGGCATCTTCTCTGAATTAAAAACTGCAGAGGTCATCAACCTCATCACCTCAGGTTCCACAACCAGCTGAAGAGGGGTTTATTCTGGCCTGTCAGCCAACTCAACTGGAAGTTATTAGAGTTCTCAGGGACAAAATGGGCTAAACTAGCCTTAAATGCACCATAATGTTACCAAATGTGGGGCCAATCCCACAAGTAAAATTAGCTGAGCTGAAAATCTACCTTTGTGATTATGTCTAAACCCCAGAGTGTGCTCACAAAAAATGATGAGGACAGAGATTCTGGTCCCTGCCCTGCTCTTTCTAATTTAAGTAAATGCCAAAACTATATCATTGAATTTGAGATTGGTGTCAATAGCTTCAGTGCAGCTAAAACCTAAAAGGAATCTATTCCCCCAAAAGGAATGAAAATTACACCACAATGTGTTTCTCAGTCCCATTACCTGAAAGATAATAATAGCCCAATTAATCAGTCACCTTACATTAATTTTAAATTCGTCAGTATAAATATACTACCACAAGCCAACTAAGTTTCTCCTCTTTCCATTCCACAATATTTATAGGGATTCAGGACAAGAACTTCAAAAGAAAGAGGAAAAAAGAACCCTGTGAGACTCTGTCAACAGTCTAAAAGAAAGAGCAGATAAGAATTCTCAATTGCCACCTATCGCCACTTGAAGCCGACCAGGCTGCTCAAAAAATCCAATGGCCATTTCACAAGAGAACAGTGCAGGATAAGAAGAAACTGCTTGGTCTCACCTGGGATCAGATAAAATAGCAAATGAACATTTCTTTCTCAGAAAAAAAGATTATGAAAAAGTTAAGTTTCTTTTCAAATGAGTAAATAGCCCATGGTTAATACTTACACAACCTCCAGCAAGGACTTCTGCTAATATCGGAATGGAGCCATCTCTTCGGGTGAATTTGTCTCGAACAAAATCATTAACCTGATTAAAAAAATAGATTAGTCAGAAAAATTTTTTTCCAACAGTTCCCGTATCCATTTCCTTCTACAGACACATAATTGTTCTCCTTCTCCAATCAAGGGCACATCGTATGTCAAAATTCAAAACCAGTATGTGGCTATTTATAAATTTACATTTTTCAGAAGTTCCTTTTAAGACTGCTGATTTCAATAACCTAAATCCTATTTTTTTTCCTTAATAAAATTTGAACAAATGATACAAAGCAAAATGAATCACTCCAAATTTTAAAAAAAGAACATTACTTACAGTCAGTTTAATGGCCTTTTCTGGAGCAACCCCTATAAGTTGTGGCACAAGACCTAGATAAACAAAGATGATCATCAGGAGCAAGATCAGTTTTTCAGAAGAGGAAGACAGGTGGCCCAAAGACTGGATTTGCAGTCAGTAGGAGCAGAGTATAAATTCTACCTCAGACACTTATTAGCTATGAAACTCCGTTATCCTCAGTTTTTTCATATGTAAAATTGTGATAATAAAGTACTTACAGAGCTGTTGTGAGGATCAAATGAAATAAATATTATATAAATTTTATTATTATTATAATTAACAATTTATTGAGCAAATCTTTAATAATAAAACTAGGTCATAATATAAATTTTCATATATTTTTACAAAATGCTTGTATCAAAAATGAATTTTCTATTTTCATGAGCTTATTATTTTTCTTCACATACTAAATCTACTCATCTAGTACCTCTTCAAAAATACATAAAGAATGAAAAATATGGGCCTCTCCATACCTAAGGTACAGTCAGCATCAATAAAAAAAAAGAAATTATATCAATCAGTCTACATATCTAAACAAATCAAAAGAGGTTCTTTCTTAATCTCAAGTCACAAGTTTTCAAAAACAGCCAAAAGTTTATTGTTAAGAAGACCATAATGCTATTGGAATTCCCCATTTTGTAGGATAGAAGGGGATGATTAAACCATTAGACCACAAGGTTTTCCTTAATTATAATAAAGAAATAAAAGGTATGACATCAAATGATTTAAAAGGAAGCCAAGAATTGAAGAAAGAAAAATAGCATTCCTTTAATTTCCTACATGAAGAAATTTGCTTATTTACAGATACATATTTATTATTTTAAGATCATTATTTTAAATTAATAAAATGACAAGTAATACTATATTGTTAGGAAGTTGAATTTTCATGGGCTGGTAACAGACTGGAATAGAAAACCCACAATTTAACATCTGCAGATATTCAAAGGACTCAGCTGTCTAAAAACCGTGGCTTATCCAAATTATTGCATGGATTTCCACAGATACTACTAATAACTGGTCTCTCTCTTTTAAATCATACTGGAGGTGAGGGTGGGAAGAACAGGAGAACCATGTATATTTGCACACTCACCAGTGATCTTAAGCCTACTTTGAAGCCACTGCTGAGTGATTTTCCGTGAGCTGGGAGCCAGCAAGTAATGGTGCACACAGGCTACTGTCAGTCAAACTGAATTATCAATGACAAATGCATAATCTTCACATACCCTTAATAGAGCACAGTGATTTAAAAGACTAAATCAGTAGATGGCAGTCTTAACTTCCTAACATTCACGATTATCAGCACTTATTACTTTTAATCTAACTCTCCCTTAAAGCCATGTCAGCATGTGCATTTGTTGTCCAACTTGCCTAAATAAAGGCTCATAGAATTTTAATAAAGTACTGATTTATGTCATTCTCTTATCTCATTGTTGCTCGTAAAGAATCTTGGGCTAATCTGTCAACAATTTTGTCAATTATCTGACAGAATAATGGGCCAGTTCTATGTAATATATGACAATCTCAACAATCACAGTGTATATGTGTACACGGTTTACACTGTCTTTTTCCTAATACTGCAGTCTCTCATCTAAAATAGCTGATTTTATCAGCTCACATCCTGAGTAAGACCAGAGATTGCCCTCCTTCCAAACCAAGACCATTTTTAAGACATCTTCCCCAAAGTAGCCATCAATAAACACTGCTCACTAGGAAAGAGATTAGTGTATTGAGTACTGTGGTTTCTTTGGTTCAATTCCACAATTATCAAGTGTCTGTTATTCGTAACACAGAGAGGCAAGTATGGTGTGGTGGGCAAAATGCAGATTTTGAAATCAGGAAGACCTGGATTCAAATATTGGAGGTGACACCTGAACTGAGCTATGAAGGAAACTAAAGATTCTAAAAGTCAGAAGTTAGAAATATTCTAAATGTTGGAGCCAGCCTACACAAAGACATGCAGCATGGAAGTAGAAGATGAAAAGCTGAATTTAGAAAATGACAAACAGACCAATCTAGGTGGAACAAGAATGTGCAAAGGAGTTTAATGAGAAGTAAGTCTGAAAAAGGAAGCTGAAGCCAGACTATAAAACTCTAAATGCCAAAAAGTTTTTATTTTATCCTAAAGGTAATAAGGAGTTGCCAAAGATTCTTAAGTAGGAGAATAACATAGATCTATGCTTTAATATTGCTTTAGCAATTATGGAGAATGAACTGGACAGGTAAGACACTCAAATAATAGTAACAATTAAGAAGTTACTGAATAGTCCTGGTAAAAGATGATAAGAGCCTGCACTAGAGGATGTATAAGTAAAAAGAAGGAGATTCAAAAGATGCTGGGAGGTAAATTATCTGAGATTTGTGAATTGATTGGCTATGGAAGGAATGAAAGGATGAAGAGCTGAGCAGGATTGTGAGATTACCTACCTCCTCATCTATAGAGACAGTGTTGACCTCAATAGAAAAAAGTCAAGTTTGAAGGAAGGGCAAGTTTAAGGGGAAAGAGAAAGGATTTTAAATTGGACATGGTGAGTTTAAGATAATTATGGGAAATCTAAGAGCTGTCAATGAAGAAGTGAGTGATAGGGGTCTAAAGTCCAGGTGTGAGATCAGGGCTACATAAATAAATTTGGGAGGCTTTAGCATAGTCTCTTATTTTTATCTGAAATTTAAAAATTTATTGTGGTGGAGTAAGACAAATGTTAAATGTGAAAAAGGGTAAAGAGAACAATGGGAAAGGAAAAAAGAGAAGTAATTATTATGAAAATACTTAAGGGAAATAACACATACACACAAACACACACACACACAGAGAGAGAGAGAGAGAGAGAGAGAGAGAGAGAGAGAGAGAGAGAGA
>JAJPUD010014608.1:15699-40232 GCA_023553655.1 Myrmecobius fasciatus
GAGAGAGAGAGAGAGAGAGAGAGAGAGAGAGAGAGAGAGAGAGAGAGTCCTGTAACACACTGCTATTATTTTCTTGATGGCTAAATACTCTGATTTTAGCTAAATTGTCTAACAAGGTAAACATTTAAAAAGCCCAGAGTTCTGAGTTAGTGAGTAGGAAGGAGAATCTTCAGAGTTAGGAATGCAAGACATATCATTCTATTTCAGAAAGATATTTGTAATCATAGATGACAATGTTCATTCTCTCCAACACAAATTTTCTAGAACTCCATCTCTTGTGTAGGTCTTAGGACTCTAAAATCTAAGGGTTTTTTCACCATGCCAAACTTCAACACAAGCATTTTTCTTCGGGTTTAAGCATAAACCACAAATAAGGCCCAGAGCATCTTTTCTGTGAGAAGGTCTGAAGGGAAGCAGTTCAACAGGGCACTCAAATAATAAGCTAAGGATTGACTAAAATGTTTCTGCAAACAAACAAGTACTGTAAACCATCTAAATACCCAAGACCTGAGCAGGCAGAGAATGTTTTCAAAGAATCCCAAGTGGCGCCCAAGGGGATTATAAAATTAATCTCCTTCCAGAAGGAAACACAAAATTCTAATGCGAAAACATTTACATGAAAGTCATTCTCACTCCAAAAGAGAAACAAGTTCCTGCAGAGCCAAGGAAAATGAATGCAGGCTGGACTGCTGCTTCTGATGCTGAGAGTGCTGAACTCAGTCAGGACTATAGTCTGGACCTGAGGGAAAGTTTCCCTTGAAAAATAAAATCTCCCAGCTTTGATTCTGTTCACCTGTGGTTTGCTCTGATGCCTCCCCACAGATAGGACCTCAAGCTCCAACTTTCCCAATCTCAGGAAGCAACGGAAAATAAAATAAAATCAAAATGGAGTCCCAGGAGGGAAAAAGAGGATATGACACTTGGAGCCAAAGTGGTTGTTTAACCCTCAGATGACAGACTGAATAGAATATATAAATGTCTCCCTCAGGATAAAGAAGAAAAAAATATCTTTCTCCAAAACAAAACAAAACAAAAAAATGGTGATGGATGAAAACAAGTACCTAAAGGATAAACTTCATTTCAAAAATTTAGCCTCTATAATGTGAAAATGCAATATGTTTTTCCTTTCTCTAATTCTTCAAGAAAATACCTTTTTAAAAAGATGCTTATCTTTGTCTCCCATCTGAAGACATGGGCCTTTTAAAAATTCATAGTATTCCCTCAGACCTATATTATCACAAACATATGATTGAAAGTTCAAGATAAATAAATAACATAAAGAAAAAAATGAAGCTTTCATTCTTTAGATGATGTTGCTAGCAGCTAGGAAGAAAGAATGAGGGATGACAAAAAGAAAAAAGCAGCTGTAAAATAAGGATAATAACAGCACCTACCACTCAGGGTTATTCTGAGAATCAAATGAGATTATATTTATAAAGTATTTAGCACAGTGCCTGGCACATAGTAGGTACTATATTAATGTTAGCTATTATTATTATTTTTAGCTATTAAGACACACACAGAGAGCGAAAGAGAGAGGGAGATTGAAGAAGAAAAAAAAGGGAATAGTCCCTCTGCTTAGATTGAACTAGACATTCATTGATTTCCAGGATGTAAAATGCTGCTGCTAGTGATTTTACAATCATTTGACTTGAGCAGCTAAAATTCATTTACTTACCTCTATAGAGTCCAAAGAAGCCTTCATAACGTAAGACTTTCTTAAAACAGTCAAAGCTGTTTTTATACATCAATTCCCCCACGACAGAGCCGGTGCCACGCTGATTTTGCATACGCGTCTTTACCAGGTCTATGGGATATACTGCAGTGGCTCCCACAGCTACAAATAGAACAATTTTTAGACTAAAGGAACAGCACAACTAAATGGAGAGAATAAGATGAAAATAAATCCAATTGCAAAAGGACCAGAAAAGTCTCCATGATATTTGTTCTTGCAGAGAACACACTACTTTCTTCCTCCTAGACCCAGCCAAAAGATGACAGGCTACCTTTGGGATCCATAAATATAAGTTCCATACAAGCTGTTTCAGGGGATAATTGCCAAGAATGCTCTTTGATATTTTAAGCATTTAATTTAAGGAACAGATTATCAATCAACATCAGATAATCAACAATTTCCTATAAAAATAAAATTGCTATTTAAAATATTTCACTTTTCCCTTTATGCTCTGCCAGGCACTTAAACATTAGATTTATTTTGCCTTTTAAAAATTATACAATACTGCTATAATTCTTTAAATTTAGTTTACTGAAGCACTTCAGCACAGATTATATTTAGATATAGTCACAAGTAGAAGTGGTAGCAATAGAATTCCATATCAAGAAAACAACATCAAAGAAAAAGGAGAAAAGTAGAGTTAAAATCTTCTTCTCTGCATACACAACAGATTTGTACATGAACAAGGGCATATTTAAGTTATAATTCATCAAATGTTAAGAAATTAAAGATAATTCCTAATGTCTAGCATAAATTTCTTACTTTAACTTACAGTAATATATTTTAGATTATTGGAAGGAGGAGAGCCATATTTAGAATCATCTTTTTGAATGCTGTAATAGGAAAATTAGCCATTATTGCAGACATGGGTTGTTTTTTTTTTGAGGGTGGGAAACCAAACATAAAAACAAAAATTTTAATTATTTAATTATTTAAATTTTAATTTCAAAGGCTCCTCAGATTATTTAATCTTCTTTGTGATAAAGATTTAATTTTAAAAAACTAACTCAGAAATGAGCATTTAAAATAAATAAATAAATAAATAAATCACAATCCAAACCAAGGTGGAGAAAGGAGGAAAAACTGTTTCAGAATAAAAGCTTGTATTTCCTGCAGCTTCTAAGGCATGCCTCTGATTCTTTGATATTTCTCTTAGTTTTAAGCTCCCATCTTACTATGGGCCCCACCTTGTATTATTCATGTGAACAGGGCACTGTATCTGGGAGCTCCAGGTCATTTCCAAGGTTTTGGCCTGAAGACTTTTTGGAGCCAGAAATGCCAGAGTAGTGCTAGATCAATTCCTCTGATCATCGGTAAAAATAAAGGACATTTCAGAGAGCTTTCTGCCTTTGCCCGCCGGAACAATGAACTGCACCTTTGGTGATCTGCCCTGCTCTGAGGAGATAATGTTACATTAACCCAGGCTTGAAACAGCACATAGACATGTCACTCACCTCCAGCAATTGAGCCCAAAGTGAATCTATAAGCAGACTCAGCGATCTGGAGCCAGACAGACCTGCCTAACCCAGGAGATTGCTGTTGGGAAAAGGGGGAGAAGAAAAAAAAATGTAAAAAATTTCAAAAAGCATGTGGGAAATAAAAGCAGCTGTGAGCCAGCTTTTATAAAATTAGAAGAAAAAAGGCATGTGAACAAAATATTTGTTAAAGTTTATTCCTTCATTTCTGAAACAAATATTCCCCCCCCATTTTTTCATGTTGATATAATATACATTTTAAATGTTTATCTTTCAAGTTCTTTCATAATATAGTAGTTTGCTTGTATTGAAAACCAAGTAATTTTGGTATTTAATAATTTGGTATTTCCTTTATGACTCCTCATATTTTCATTACTTTAAGAACAGTAATAGTACATTTATCCTGATATAGAAAAAAAACCTATATAAATGAAAAATGAAAAAAAAATCCTGAAATTTAATATTTTAGGAACAAAGATTTTAAAAATATTTTTGACAATTTAAAATAGGAACCTTTAAAAAAAATCCAATCTATTCCTTTCCCAGTTTCTTGAACAAAATTATTAAAAAAGAAAAGTACATTGGACATCATTTGGACTAGTAACTAAACTGGGTTCTGTATTTATTGCCTTATTTCCATGTCTCTTGGAAGCCCAGTTTAAGTAAGTAGCAATATATAAGAAATTACATGCCAGATCAGCTGCATGTTATGGAAGATAAAAGAAATGAAAAAACTTTTTTAAAAGCATAAAATGTAAGAGACACTGGTCAATTGAGGTATCTTATATAATGGTAGGCACTGTAATATGGCACATAACTTGAGGTCCCAAAAGACATTTTCTGGGATTCTTAAAGGGCTAGATTTTCCAACATCTATAAATTTTCTTAATTATCTACTGTAAATTACTTTAAGACACAGACAGTGTAGGAAAACTTATTTGTCTAGACTATCTTGTTACAAGGATTGTTATAAGAATTGTTTTTCATTTTTCTTTTTTTCTTCAAGTATCATAAATGCTTGTAAATCTTAGCCCATATCTTAACATATACATATATATATGTTTATATATAAAGTGAGCTTCATTGATGATCCTGCAGATAGACACTACCCTTGCAACAAAGAGCAATTAAGAAAACCATCTAATCCAGAATCTGACAGTGTAGTTAATATGATGCCCTAGTAGTTCCCTACACCCTGCCATGAAGTAGGGAATACATTTCATGAGATCTCTAGTACCTTATTGATTTTTCCATTATTCAGTACTCAACTTTCTTTTAATTATCAGTTCATCTCATTTTCATCATCACTGTATATGTGTATTACTCTCTGGGCTCTGCTTACTTCAAGATACCTCAGTTCTTATAATCTTCCCATTTTTTTAATATATGATGATTTTTCATCATATGTTATTGCATAATTCTTTTCTACCACATTCAAATATCAGGTTTAGAGTATTTTGGTTTTGTTTGGCCAGTCTTCAATCAGTGGAAGCATATTTGTTTTCAGTCTTGCTGCTACAAAGAGTGTTACTATGAGTACTTTGATATATATTAGTAGTCCTTATTTTTAGTCAACTTTCTTGAGATACATGCCCAGGAGTGAGACTAAATAATTTAGTTATTTTCTTTCATAATTCCAAACTGAGATACACAAAAGCTGAATCACTTAAGAGCCACACCAACAGTGCATCAGCATACCCATCTTCCCACAGCACTCTAACATGAACTCTTCCCATGTTTTTTCATCTTTGCCAATTTGCATGATATGAGGGAAAACCCCAGAGCTGTTTCAATGTACATTTTCCTCAGGATTAATAATTTGAAGCATTTTTTGTTTTTGTTTTTTACAGTTTTCAGTTCTCCTGAAAACTATTTATTCACATTTTTTTAAACATTTATCTATAGGAGACTGGTGCTTGATATTATAAATTGTCAATTGCCTATATATTTGGGATATGAGACAAAATTAGTGATATTTGATACAAATATTTTTTCCATACTACTGTTTCTAATTCTGTCTTCATTGATTTGCAATAATAATAATTGATAATAAGGATAATAATGATGATGATACTTAGCCCTTATTTCACTTATTTCACTCATGCTTACTATGTACCAGAATTTATGCTAAGCCCTTTACAAATATTATGTCATTCAAACCTTACAACAACCTTGGGAGGATAAATACTATTATTATCTCCATTTTTACAATTAAGGAAACTGAGGCAAACAGAAGTTATGTGACTTGTCCAGGGTTACAAGGAAGTCTCTGAAGTTGGATTTGAATTTAGATCTTCCCCAACTCTTGGCGCAGAACTCTGTGCACGATAGCGCCACTTAGCTGGTTCTGTAGCATTAGATAGTGGATAAAGTCAAGAAGCCTGGGAATCAAATCTTGATTCTCATATGTACTAGTTATATGTCCAAGTGGTTGTCACTGAAACTCTCTGAATCTCAGTTTTCTCACCTGGAAAACAAGACTAATTGCAACTGAACCAACCTCACCCAACTACTATGAGGCATGAATGAAATAATGTGAGAAAAGAGTTTTACAGTCTTTAAAGCACTAAACAAATATCAGTTGTTATTATTACCATTATTATTTTAATCATCATCATCATTATTATCACTATCATAATTTTCTATTTCAAGTCGGCTGGGATTTAAGAAGTCAGACACATGTGCAAATGAAGAGTCAATAAACAATGAACCAGCCGAAAAGTCTCCCCTGTGAAGTACAATCTACTTCATAACATCTATTTCTACAATTTGGAGACCATTCTTATTTTATGATTCTCTCTAAAATGCTTGAGGCTGCCAAGGAGTGTGATTTCCAGATAAGTGAAATGTTAATGCAATAGGGCACAGATCATATTGGTAGTTTAGAGAAATATAATGGAAGCAGTTTTTATTTTACTTTATATTTTTGGAGCCAATCAGGTTAAGTGATTAAGGGCCACACACCTAGTAAGTGTCTAAGACCATATTTGAACTTAGGTCTTCCTGATTCCAAGGCGTGAGCTCTATACCCTATACCATACAGCTGTCCCTGGAAACAATTTTAAAAATGCTATTGTCATCTGGCCCTCAAAGCACACTTTATTTTTAAACCAGACTTGTGATTTCATTAGTATAGGAAACTTATCAATGAGAAATTATCTCTAAAACATAAATAATTACCTTCATGACAACTTATAGTTTGAAAGAATTACCTGGGTCCCTAAAAGTTTTAAGTGACTTGTCTAAGATCACAGAGCCAGTGTATGTGCCAAAGGCTGAACTTGAACACTGGTCGTCCCAACTCAGAGGTCAACTCTCTATGGACATTACTTTTCAAAGTACAATTGTATGTAGTAAAAATACTCTATAAGATCCATAAACTATTATAAAAATTTGAGTTCATTATATTTATTACCACTGAAGAAAGTCTAGTGTCATGGCTACTTATGCAGAAGGGGTCAGTCCTGTCCCCTACTCTTTAGTACCACAAATGATTTCTACCAAGGCAAGATCTGCCGGATTTTAAAGGAAATTCTCAAAAATATAAGTTGAATTCAAAAAGTATATTCTAAGAACCTACTTTATGCAAGGTTCCTAACTAATCTGTTGCAGAGACTAAAATGAAATAGTCACTCCCCTCTAGTACTTTTGAGATATATAAAGTAACATGCAGAAAGACTTAAAGCAACAAGTGGTGAGAACAGAGAAAGCTTCTCAGAGACAGACACCTGAACTGATTCTTGAAGGAAGATCAAGATTCTAAGCGATGGAATCAAAAAGGGCAGCTTGGGCAAAGTACACAGGCAAGGGATGGAATGTTGGTAGTCAAGAAACAGCCAGTATTCATTCCGGTTTGGCTGGAACACAGAGTGCTTGGAGGTGAGTAATGTGAAGAGATAGCCATATATCTTGAAAGGTAAGTTGGAACCAGACTGCAGAAGATCTCATATGTAAGGCTCAGGAGTATTTCAGCCTAGAGGCAACAGAATATTACTGAAGATTTTAAACAAGGAACTGACGTAGACAGACCTGCTCTTTGAGGACAATTACATTGCCTAGTAGGCAGAATAATTATTTGAGAGAGAAAAGACTAAAGGCAAGGAGATTAATTAATAATTAATTAATTATCTATGTCACTAGAGTATTGGTCATAATGAAGAAGAGACAGATAGGAACAACAAAAACAACAGAAACTTGATCCCATGAGGAATAAGAGGAGGGAGTTTAGAATGACCCTAAGTTTATAAACCTAGAGAGCTAAGAAGATGTTAGTGCCTTCCATAGCATTATAAATATCTAATAATCCTCAAAACACACCCAAAAAATCAATTATGAAATTTTATTAATGTTTAACACAAATCATCTACATGAGAGAAAGACAATGGGGCAGATAGATGATTCAGTGGATAGAGCATCGGCCCTGAAGTTAGGAGGACTTGAATTCAAATCTAGCCTCAGACACTTAACACTTACTAGCTGTGTGACCCTGGTCAAATCATTTAACCCCAATAGCAAAAAGAAAGAAAACAAAAGGAAAAAAGAAAACCTTTTGAAGGAGAGGTTCTTGAACTGAACTTTATAGGAAGCTCTTTAAAGCAAGACAAGAATTCCTGGAATAGCTTTTAAACAAAGAAATAGAAATAGGATGTCATATACAGTGTACAGCAAGAAGGCAATTTTGTCTGAAACGTGTGAAAGAAAGGTGTATGTATAAATAAACCTGAGAATATTCAGAGAGAGGAAAACAACACGGAGTACTTGACATTTTCTCTGATCCCCATGGTCTCTCAAAACTCTTCAAAACAGAAATTAAGTGCCAAAGATTTAGCAACTTTAGCTGTCTCCAAGATCTAGGATTCATGGAATCCAAAAGTGTATTAAAAAAAACAGTCATGTGGGGCAGCTAGGTGGTGCAGTGGATAGAGCACCAGCCCTGAAGTCAGGAGGACCTGGGTTCAAATCTGGTCTCAGACACTTAACATTCCCTAGCTGTGTGACCCTGGGCAAGTCACTTAACCCCAATTGCCTCAGCCAAAAAGCAAAAAAAAAAAAAACAAAAAAAACCCCACAAAAAAACAGTCATGAAATGACATCTACCCTGGACTCTTTGGCTCCACTCCCTTGTCTTCTACACTACTAACAAACAAGGTTGTAGTAACTGACCCAAAGACCTGACAAAAGAACTTTCAATAAAACCCCATCCTAATCCCTACTTTCTCTTTCCAATATCCTGAAGATCCCAGCTCCAGACTGCAGACAGACACAGCTTTGTGGTAGTGATTCAGGGGCAGAAGCTTTTTGGACCACAGAGAACTGCAATGGACAGTCAGCACCATGAATGGCAGCTAGCAGTGGTCTGTGGTCCTCTATAGAAGAGCAGAGGAACAGAGGAAAAGGGAGAGGACACAAAATAGACCTCAATACTACATACATCACATTCTCCATCTCTTCTTAGGGCTTTGGAGACCCAAACTACAGAAATCAGTCCCATAGTACCAGTGCTACAATACTCTGACCTGCCAGTGAAAAAGCAAATAACTAAGGAACAAACAGTATGACAGAACACTGAAATAGGTCCCTTTAGGAGGTGGGGAAAGGATTGGGTGAGGTCACTCTGTGTGTGTGTCTGTCTGTTTGTCTGGCATATGTGTGTAGGGGGAGGGGGCTACCTGGCCTCTCTTAAACTTGAAAGAAAAGCTCAGTATTCAATTGGAGCCAGTTCAGTCCTTCCAAAAGTCGCATGAGGCAAAAACCTAGGCTGACGAACAATGAATTGCCCAGTATAGGAAAAGGCTGAGATGCTTTGCAATCCAGCCCCCAAAGAGAGGGAGTAAAAAAATGAGTAATAGTAGTAGTAGGCTGGGGTTAGGGAGAGGAGAAAGAGGAATGGACATCACTAAAAATTTCAGGTAGAAAAAAATCAAAGACTGTGAGCAAAAGCAGACAAATCAACAGGGGAAACCTTAACAAAAGGAATTTTGGCCTCCAGATCTAGTAAATTTGGGCATTTATGAACAAATACTACAAAACAAAGGAAAACAACCCAATACCCAGTGGAATATGAGAACATGAAACCACAATATGCCATTCTTGAATGTTTTAAAAGAGAAATGAGAAGTACAAAAATGAAATTTATGGCTTGCACAATAAACCAGAAGAGAAAAACTTGAATCTGTAGTGGCAAGTCTTAATAAAGAAATAAAAGAGAGAACAATGGATTGGAAATGCAACTACGCGGAAGTAAAGAATAATGAAGAAGAAAAACAAAAAAAAAAAAGGTAACAATAACAACGAAAGGAAAATATGCTTAGTATGCAAGTAAAACATATTGATCTTAAAGACATACTATATAGATAACCTAAGAGTCATAGTTCTCCCAGAAGAAAACAAGACAAAAAATATAAATACCGTAACACAAGAAATAATACAAAAAAGTTGCCCAGAACTTCTGAACACATAAAATGAAATACCAATCAAAAGAATTCACTTCCAGAAGGTTAAAAACAACAAAATCCAAAAACCATAAGCGTTCAAATTCCAAAACACATAATGGTTAAATTTAACAATTCAATTCAGAAACAAAAAGTTCTATAAACAATTGGAAGATCTTCAAGTACAAAGGGAAAGAAATCAAATAATGCAAGACTATTCTGCACCCCCTAGAAAATGCAAAAGGGAATAGAAAAATGTATCCCAAAGAACATGAAACAATGTAATCCAGTATGACTTTCCCAGAAAATCTGAATTTAACCATAAATGGAAAAAGATGGACATTTGATAATAAAGAAGAATTGAAACATTCTTATAAAGAAAACCAAAACTGAAGAGATTTTTTGCATCTCAAATACCCCAGACAACAGAAATACAGGAGGGGTGAATAAATGCAGCAACCAAGAACGATAATAGCACCAAAATGAAGGCAGAAAAATCCCCAAGAGATTTCTTTCTAAATGTACGCAAGGAGACAGGGGTGACAGTAGAAATTAGATGGAAGGAAAAGTGAAGAGGAGGGCCTGAGGCACTATAACAAAACTTGGCAACATTTTGCCTACGGTGAATCAACATATTCTTGTGGAACTACATTATAAAATTGGAGGATACATAAAAGAGGGGGAGAGAATAAGAAGAATAAAGGGAAATTTGCCCAGATCAAATTGAAGACTAGCAAAGAAAGGAAAGTGACTTCTATGATCTCAGGAAGAGAAAAATCTTTGAGGAAGTACATGATGAGTAGGGAAACTGATAGAAAGGAGATGGAAAGAAAAGAGGCCTTATTTTGGTTGTGGGAAGAGGTTCCACTAATAAATGTTACTATGGGTAAAGAAGGATGTTTTTTTTTGTTTTGTTTTTTTATTAAAACTTTTTATTTGCAAAACATATGTATAGGTAATTCTTCAACATTAACCCTTACAAAGCTTTCTGTTACAAATTTTTCCCCTCTCCTCCCCACCCCTTTCCTAGATGGCAGGAAATCCACTACATGTTAATTATGTTAAAATACTTGACAAATCAAATATATGTATACATATTTCCACACTTATCATTGTTGTGCAAGAAAAGTCGTATCTACCAGAAAAAAAAATCGGAGAAAGGAAACACAATGCAAGCAAACATCAATAGAGAGCATGAAAATGTTATGTTGTGGTCCACATTTCACATCCCTCTCTCTGGGTGTATATGGCTTTCTTCACTGAACAATTTGAACTGGTTTGAAACATTTCATTGTTGAAGAGAGCCATGTCCATCAGAATTGATCATCATATAGTATTGTTGTTGCCGTGTATAATGATCTCCTGGTTCTGCTCATTTCACTTAGCATCAGTCCATGTAAGTCTCTCCAGGCCTGTCTGAAATCACCTTGCTGGTTGTTTCTGACTGAACAATAATATTCCATAACATTCATATACTATAATTTATTCAGCCACTCTCCAATTGATGGGCATCCATTTAGTTTCCAGTTTCTAGCCACTACAAAAAGGGCTAACACAAACATTCTTGCACATGTGGAGCCCTTTCAGAAGGATGTTTTTTAATGGGAGATAAAGTCATTTTGTGAAAGACTTTATAGTAACAAACTGAGGAGTTTGCACTTTATCTTAATTAAGAAGGGAATAAGAAGAGCTTCTTAAAAAGGGGATTACATAGTCAGACCTATGCTTTAGAAATACTATTTCAATAGCTATATAAAGGTTTAGCCAGAAACAAGACTATTGAAATAACTTCAGGTAAGGAATAATTTAGACCCAAATAAAGATGGTGTAGAAATGACAGATACGAAATATGTTGAGAGATTACTCAAAAGGAAGATGGTCAGTAATGTAATGCTACAGAGAAGTGAGGAAGAATAAACAGGGAGAAAAAAGCCACAGAATTTAGCAATCAAAAGATCGATATTTGGAAAGTTGTCCATGAACTCAAGCAAAATGAGCTGTACTGTATACAAAATAATAGCAATGTTCCTGGATGACCAGCTGTAAATGACTTTCCTATTCTCAGTAGTACAATCATCCACAACTACTCTGAAGGATTTATGAAAAAATCCTATCCATACCCAGAGAAGGAACTGATTGTGTCTAAAGATAAATGGAAGCATTCTCTCTATGTGTCTCTCTGCCTCTCTCCATCTGTGTGTGTTTGTGTGTCTCTGTGTGTGTGTCTCTCTCTCTTTCTCTCTCTTTTAATTTAAT
The DNA here is from genome assembly GCA_023553655.1 of Myrmecobius fasciatus. NCBI lineage: Eukaryota > Metazoa > Chordata > Mammalia > Dasyuromorphia > Myrmecobiidae > Myrmecobius > Myrmecobius fasciatus. Next base: position 27,597 of record JAJPUD010014608.1, read on the forward strand.
TTTTCTTGAGGGTTTTTATTTTCATCAGGGTGGGAGATTTATGGTTTTTTTTCACAACTTGAATTTATGGAAATGTTTTGCATAACTTCACAAGTGGTTTCTTAATTGTGGGTGGTGATAAGGGAGAGAACCTGTAATTCAAAAATTAAAAAAAAATGTAAAATCTGTTTGTTTTAAATGTAACTGGGGAGAGATATTAAATAAAGAAAATAACCCTCCTCCCCAAAAAAATCAATGATAAATTTAGAGAAAGCAATTTCAATTGAGTGATTAGGCTGAAAGTTAGATCACAAGGGGTTCATAAATGAGAGAAGAAGAAATAGAAACAATGAGTACAGGAGTACAGACAGCTTTTTCTAGATATTTGACTATAATAAGGAAGAAGGGTATAGTATGAGGGCTGAAGGGGGTGGATCAAGTGAGTAATTTTTAAAGGTAAAGTGACTTTGGCATGTTTACAGACAGCAGGGAAAGAGCTGTTAAATCTGAAGAGATTGTTGTAGCTTATTGGTGACCCTAGGTACACAAAGTCTATACTAGTAAAATAAAAGTTCCATCAGATCCTGCCAAGATGCAAAAGTTTCTGGTATGGCCCTGGAGACTGTTTAGGCAAGGTCAGAGAGGTTGACAACTTAGATAATGGATGCTTTTGGTCACAATTCACAAAATTATTATACACAATTTATGTTCCATATAGAATGATGAAAGTATGAATCTTGAAAAGAAGAATACCAGTTGTAACTCCATGCAAAGATAATGTTAAATTCCATATTAAAGAATGTGAGGGGATACTATTATGTTTTAAACAACAATGAAGGGGGAATATTATAGAAACACAGAAAAACTAGTATGAACTGATACAAAGTAAAGTTAGAACCAAGAGAACAATTTAAACAATAATAGTATTGTAATGACAAACAACTCTGAAAGACTTAAAAAATCTGATCAAAACAAAGAACCATCACAATTTCATACCACTTGGATTGAAGAATATTAACTACCTCCTGGCAAAGAAATGGTGATCTCAGGATACAGACCAAAATAAATGCTCTTATGAACATGAACAATGTGGACATTTGCTTTGCAGGGTTATGCATATTTGTTTTAATGGGGTTTTTTTCCTCATTCTTTTTCCTCTGCCAGGGAGGAATAAGAGGGAGAACAGGTAAATTTTTTTTAATAACTAAAAAAAATTACTTAAGTTAAAATAAGTTACATATCATAAATCTCTGTGTAATATAGTCTTATTATTCAATGAGTTCTAATAATGAATGCTTAAGATGTTTTTTTTAAAAATAGTGATTTTTACAAAAAAGGAAAGTCTCACTATCACCAGTGGGAATCATTATCATTTTTCTTATAAATACATAATTAAAATATATACAAGGTTAAAACTCCAAATATATCCCAGGTGAGGTAAAATAAGATATATCTGCTATACCTAAGAATGAATTCGAAGGAAAGAATAATCAAAAGGAAAAGCCTTGCTCTGATGCTTCATTGTAGCTTGAAGACAATCCATGGCTCTTTAAGGCTATGCCAGTGGGGTACATGTTTTGACTGGTTCTGCCATACTGGAAAAGCTCTGAATATAGTTTGAAAAACAAATCATATCTGCTTTCTCTCTAAAACAAAGGTTCATTTTTAAATTATTAATGTTTTCACACTGATACTGTAAAAGTTATAAAATATTAATCTTAGAAGAATTAAAACTGCAGGTTATCCAAAAGATAATGGAGCAAGACAGGGTGAACATCATATGACTACAGAATATTATTAGCAATTTATAACATGGAAGAAGTCTAAGAAAAGAGATCAGATTAATAAAAAAAAAAGAAAGAAAGAAAAAAAGAAAAAAAGAAAAGAGATCAGAAAGACCAGAAAATGATGTGGGCGAGTCCTGCCATAAAAGAGAGGAAACTGACAGCCTATATGATCCAAAGGTTGGGGCAGTCAGGTGGTGCCATGGTACTGGGAGCCAGGAAGTTTCATTCATCTTCCTGAGTTCAAGTCTGCCTTCAGATACTTGCTAGCTGTGTGACCCTGGGCAAATCACTTCCTGTTTCAACTGAACAGGACTGAACAACCAATGACACAGTGTCATGTACATGATATTAGCATATCAAAATGAAGACCTCTAATACCTTGTGTACTTCATATTGATGATTTACAAAGCAGGAACAAGGGTTTTACAGGACAAAGTCTGCTGGGGAATTAGTTGTCTTTATTACTGAAAGAAGTACCTGCTTTGATGAGATCATAGATCAACTGAAGGAATCAAAGAAGTCTTAAAAAAAATTCTTCATATCAGGGCAACATTTTAATGTTCACAATGAAAATGCCTCCTAAGCATGCTACACATTAGTTTTTGGTCACAAAACATTACATAGATTAAACATTATATAGAACTAAACCCATTACATTTAGAATCATGGAATCAGATTTAGAGCAAAAAGCACCTTAGAAGCCAATGAATCTAACTCCCTTATTTTTTAGATGAGAAAATAGACTGAAAAGAGATGAAAAAAGAAGATCAGAAGATTTCCAGCTTGGGAGAGTAGAGGGAAGAAATCAAGGAAGACTTCAGAAAGAAGAAACATATGAGCTGGGCCTTGACAGTTCCAGGATGAAACTATGGACAAAGGTAGAAAACCATGGATCCTATTCACACAATTAACATCTGAAAAAGGATTTGAATTCAGAGCTTCTTGACTCCAAGTGCAAGGTTCTACCCACTTCAGAATGCTTCCTCGTTAAAAAACAAAAACAAAAACAAAAACAAAAAACAAAAGCCAATAACAATAAAAACAACATCGACGACAACAACAAAAAACTTGCTATAATAAAATAAGCCACTAATGATTTCCTTTAAAAAAGAAAATGGACTATGAGGAGAAATTTGTACTAAAGCTTTACTAGAAGCCTATCTCTAGTTTATAGGATAGCAGAGAACTGCACATCCAAAAGTCATCCTGTCTGTATGTAGCATTTTTTGGTTAATTATGTGACAATATAATAATACACTTGCTTAAATATTTAACTTCTATGAGATATTAAATTACTTACAAGTTCCCTTGAGTCTTACTATGCTACTTTGTGTAATAACACTAGGACAAGCACAATGGGACCACCCACAAGAAATAAAGCCAGTTTTTGCTGTTGGAGTTGGTTGTTGTCCTTCAGTCTTGAAGAAGACCATCACTACATTAGAGTTGAGTTACACGGTGTCCAACTGTAGCTGATCAGAATAAAATGAACTTGGAATGCTCTGCCACATGTTGGACACAAATAGTCCATATGATCATTTAGGGTGGACTTTCTAACTGTACAGCTCATGTTTCTTCTGAGCTACTTCGATGCTGCTTTGCTCATAGAGCATAGCACCTTCTATGAAGAGGACATATTATGCTGGGTGGTCCTGTAACAGTGCCTCCCATGTCATTCAATCAATTCTAAAGTTCTCAAAAAAGACCCTGTAAAATGAACTAGAGAAGGAAATGATAAATCATTCTAATACATTTGGCAAGAAAACCCCATAAGAGAGCATGAAGAATGGAACATAATTGAAAATAATTAAACAACAGAACATTTCCATATATACATATATATATGCTAGGCACTGTGCTTAGTGCTTTATAATTATTATCTCTTTTGATCCTCAGAAAGACCCTGGGAGGTAGGTTCTCTTATTATTCCATTTTACAGTTAAGGAAACTGAGGCAAATAGGGGTTAAGTGATTTGGCCAGTTCATATACCTAGTATGTATCTAAGGCTGGATTTGAATTCAGGTATTTCTGACTTCAGGCACAGTACTCTATCTACTATACTACCTAACTGCCTTGGTTGAAGTCCTTATACTCTAGTGAATATTATAATGAGGTTCCTCTATTAAGGAGTAATCAATAGATATAGTGATAATAGAGAAGTTCTTCTATTAAGGAGTAATCAGTATATAATCTGAAAAAAAAAGGGACTTTAGTTTCTCATTTAGTACGCTATTCATCAAACCATTCTATATATGCAAGAAATTTGACTGGCTTTGAAAAGAGACTTCTGAATTTCTTTATTTAAGGGACTGTTTTGATTTTTGATTGTGTCAGGTAGACAGAGGCAAGTGGACCCATGGGTATGCTAAGGCACAATGATCAAAAGATTTCCATAAAATAGATCTGATTTCACCAAATTCATTTAAATCTGCACCAAAGATGGTAGCTAAAAATCTTGTATACTGATAGCCAAGCAGCTTGAAAACAGGACAGAATTCCAAATCCTCTAAAAGTATTTTATGGAAGTCAAGAAAGCTGTAAAACAATGGGTCTCCCTGGGATACACTAATGGTAATATCCTGAAGAATATATTTTCCTTCACAGCAATCATATAAGTAAAATGTACTTATAAAGGCAATACAGAGCCTAAGATTAGCTGGATCATCAAAGAAATAGTGAAGGAAGGATAGCAGCTATGAATCAGATCAATTACTATCACACTTACATTCTATGTCTCAGTCAATTCAGACTTTCAACTGTCTTCTGAAAATGTTCTATGCTTCAAGGTGATTAGAACGTTGATAGCTTTGAAACCAGAAGACCTAAGTGCAAATCTAGTCTTGGATATTTACTAGCTGTGTAATCCTGAGCAAATCATTTAACCTCTATAGACCTTAATTTTCTCATTTATAAAATGCACTTTTCTTAAGGGATTATTGTGAGGATTAAATGAAATAATAACTATTATTCTCTGCCTCTATGCATTGGCCAATTCTATTGTCTACAAATGATATTCCCTCACCCTACATCTCTATCAACTGAAATCCTACCTATCCTTTGAGATCCACCTTCTCCATGAAGCCTTCCTTGATTATGCACAAAGATATTCTTTTCTTTCTCAAAACCTTGTATAGTATTTTCTCTGAATCTCTTTCATGTTCCATTTTGTATAATAGCTCTGTGTGTAATTATTACTACAAAGATTACTTATCTTATTTTTTTTTAATTCCTTCTGGAACTAGTATAGTAATCTTGCACAAATATAACACTTAATAAATACTTGTTAAATTGAAACTAGAATACAAGTCACATGAGGATACATGTTTTAAAAGCTTTGGATTTAAATATCTAATTTGATATAACCCATCTTGGGTAAAGGGTGTCTGCTATAAAAGAATAATTCATGAGGAGGAGTCTGAGGAAGAGGAATGATATCAGAAGTAGGAGTTAATGTTAGAAAATAATATAACTGGCAATCATGATGAAAAGTGGGGAAAAGCAGGACTGAGCAGCACTGAGTAACTAATAGTTCTATAGAGTAGTGGGTAGGTAGAAGGGAAACAATGATAAAATTACAGATGTAATTGAACACTGCCACAAAAATTCTTGTGCCATATTTTAAAGAATTTTATCTACTCCGAATAATCTTGTTCCCATTAAAAATAAGTATCTTTTTAGGAATTTAAAATCCATGACTGGTTTTTATTAATCTTTAAATATACATTTTTGTGTATATGTATATACATATATGTATCTGGGTATATATACATATACATATACATATATCTGCTGATCAGAAATATAGATTATCTCTTTAGATAGATAAATAGATTGATTGATTTCTATATCTAAAGCTATAGAGCTGGTCAGATTCCCCCATCAATATATTGCCCCATTCAAGAAATGGACTGTATGCACAAGATAGAAATGTGGGAGACTTCTGTTTCCATCTTTTCCATTTTGCAAATTAACAAACTTTTATGTTTTCTGATAATTTCCTTTAACTCCTTCTCAGAAATCCGCTCTTTATTTAGAAATATTTTGAATCACATGTAGATAGTTTGTGATTTTAAGCTCTAGTACCATAGTGAACTTATTACACTTGGCTGCGTATACTAACAAAACTGAAATGTCACAAAAGGAAAAGAAATCACAGTAAGTTAAAAAAATATTCTGTGAATGGAATCAATACAGGCAATTAAGGCCACTGTGGCATGCAAGGAATGGCAACATCCATGCATACATACCCAAGATTTTACATGTTAACTTGGAAAGTCAAAAAATCCAGATGTGAATGTCCAAAATAAATGTTTAGTCATTTTTTAAAAAATCAGCCCAGCAGTGTTCACTTTGGCTTAACAAAATTTATAAAACCAGGCACAAGTAACACTAGTTAGAGAGAGTTTAAACATACAAATGCTACTTGATTATGTAGCTGATATGCTATCTTTCAAGCATTTAAATACTCAAATGATTTTTCAGATATGTATTTTCTACAAAATCATAAAACTGTTGAAATAATAAAATTGAAGCTTGTCCCTATATCATTCTTATTCTGTATTTTTTTACAATACAGAAAATATTAAATTAAAATGCAAAAAGTATAAAAACATCTTAAAATAAAAACCCCAACAAGAATTACATAACTATATATTTTGCCTATTCCTACATAGAGCAGCACCATTTTAAGTTATATCCATTCTTTACCCCCCTTTTAAAGCTTTTCTCTTCTTCATAAGCTTTATAAAATCCTACAAAAATCATAGAATTACATTGTGCTTTAATTCTTGGCTTAAAAATGTCTTTAGCTATAAATACTCAAATGCCTTTTGAAAGAAATGTCACTTCCATCCTATTAAATAGCATTTACAAGATAATGTACGATATATTGTTACTAAGATTTGTTTTTTTAAAAAGCCTAGTTATCACTATAGCTTATGGTTCACTTGTATTCAAGTATGTAAATTAATATAATTAATGCTATAGATTTCATTTCATGAATATTCATAAACAGAATGATACTGTAGCTGTCATCCCCATTAACTAATGTGTGCTAGATTTTTTAGCACTCCAGACTTAGAGAAAATACTTGGAACTATGAAGAAAAATGACTATCAGCAAGTAAGCCAAAGGAAGCATTCACCTTTACATAAAGATAAATTATAATCAAGAAGATTGGGTGGGTTTTTTAAATTAATTTTTAATTAACAAAACTACTTCCATGGGTTTCATTGAAAAACTAAAGTCATAGTTAATTTCTTTTCTAAGGAAAAGTGATTTGGCTGAATGATAGAGAAACATCTTGTGCAATTTTGTGTATTTTTATTTCCTTAAAATAATATGGCAATTAAAGAGTAACTTAATCAACATGTTATATTATTAGTTTTGCTCCATGTATTTCACAACCAGAAACAATGACTTCTCTTAGTGTGTATTTAGAAGAAGGAAAAGGGAAATCTTGAAATACAATGGTGCTATTTTGTTGTAGTAAATTTCTAGGCCTGGAGGACACATTGCAGAAGTAGTGGAGATGGAAAACACTCCCATTTAGACTTGTAGGTCAACCCACAAAAGCCTATTTATTTTACTCCTAATATAGCTGAACTACAAAAACAATATTACTAACTTGAGTAGTAGAATACACCACCACCTGCCGTGCAATTGGACTTGAACAGGTATAACCATCTGCTTTCCTCAGTGACCTCTCCCCATGCACTGATATGTTATCTGTATTCATGGAGCTCTATAATGAGGAAAAGTGTGAACTGGTAGCTTTGTTGCCTACTACTCAGTTCCAAGTCACAGACTGAGGACTGATTGATAAGGACCCATGAAGAGGAGTAGTGTTTCCAGATAGAATGACTCTGGACAATATACCTACACTGTGAAAAGAGGAAGCTAACAAGTATACAGAAGTGGTGTGGCTTAGATTCCCCTAAATTAGATTTTGGTCTCACTTCTAGGATCTAGCCCAGCCTTTAAAAGAATAACAAAGGCAGAAATCCCAAATCAAAGAAGAAAAGCAACAATCCACTGTTGCTCAGATCTAAACCCAAATTAGAAACTGGAAGAATTCAGATCATAAGACCCGTAATCAGATTCTGGCCTGTATCAGATCACTTTAAGAGAACTGAAAACTTTTAAATTCCCAGTTCATTCCTAAGATCCTGGAATTATGCAACATAACACCCCCAAGAAAGCACAAAAAGACAAACTCAAATCTTCCCTTCATAAGTGTGGCAGAGCCCAGACCTAATATCAAGTTTAAAATCAAGAAATATGCTAGGAAAATGGACAATAGCCAAAAAAGAGCTTCATTATGATAGGCATACTTAAGGCACAAATGTAGAAGAGAAACATCTACAAGCTATGCCTCAGAGAAAAATATAGAATTTGACTTATAATTAAACTAGAGTTCCTGGAAGAGATAAAACAAGACTTTATTATAAAAAGAGAATTAAAAATAAAAGGAATAAAAGCACTTGAGGAAAAACCTGGGGGAAAAACCAGAGATGTAGGAAAAAGTATCAGAAAGGAAATTAACAATTTGGCGCACGAGGTACCTTCAAGCAATAAAATCCTTGAAAATCAGAATAGTCCAAATAAACGCCAATAACTTCAATAGGCAACAAGAAATATTAAAACAAAGTCAAAGACTGAAAAAACATAAATATAAGATATCTCATAACAAAAGCAATTGTCCTGGAAAGAAGGGGGAAGATTAAGAGTTATTAAACTATCTGAACACAATGATTAAAATAAACCTAGATATATTTCAAAAAGCTTTAAAAACACCATAAGCAGTTAGAAAGTAAGAATTCAAGTACCAAAGAACCATAGTCAACCACACATGATTTTAGCAGCCAGCTCTATAAAGAAGTGGAAATTCTGAAATATAATATTACAGAAGGCAAAGATATGGTCTTATAGCCAAGAATGATTTGCCCAGCAAGGCTGAGTATAATGTTTTAGAAAAAAAAAAATACAACTTTAATGAAATAGAAGACTTCCAAACATTCTCAATGAAAAAACAAAAGCTGTGGAGAATAAAAAAATAAACTTGGATAAATGATGTTAAAGGATTAAATAAGGATAAACTGCATCTACTCAAATATGGAGAGATGGTAAATGTATCTCCTTGGAATTCTATCATCATCAGCAGTCATAGAAGGAATACAATTAATTGTTTAACCCTGTCGGGGAGGGGGAAGGGGAAGAAAGGAAAGATGACATTTGGAACTCAAAGCCTTAAAAAAAGTCTTTAAAATGTTTTAACATGTAATTGGGGAGAAAATAAAACATTAAAAAAGAAGAATTCAATTAGTCAAAGTCTGGGTTCTGTTATATCTTGATGATTTTAAGAAAAGTATGGGAAAAGAGGGAAAGAGGAATATGGGGGGAGGAGAAGAAAAAGAAAAGCAGTTTAGAGAAAATTATTTCACATAATCAGAGAGTACAAGTAGACATCAAAAAAACCAGGATTGAGGAGAAGGAAATGGTTGACACAGGAATGTCATTCTTAACTGAAGTGGTCAAAAGACAGAAAAAGACATACATATCAGTACACTGTTGAGGCCAGAAATACATTTCACTCAACAGTGAAATAGGAAGGAAAGAGGAGAAAAGGGGAGGAGGAATTGAAAGGCAGATTAAGGGAAGATTTAGCCCTAGGCAAAACAAACTCTAAGAATGTACAAAAACATTTACAACTCTTTTTGATGTGGCAAAGAATGGGAATCTGAAGGGGTGCCCATAAATTAGGGAAGAGGTGAATAAATTATAGTATATAGATGTGATGGAGTACTATTGTGCTGAGCTTTTAGTACAATAATCAATTAGGATTCCAGAGGACTAATGATAAGATATTCAAGCATTAACTGTACTTTTACTCATTTCTCCTTAATTGAGGCAAGAGAATTGAAATACTCATTGATTCCCATTGCCACTTCCCCCTTTCCTCTATACCTTAGTAATCTCTCCTCATTTGAGGTACACACCATTCATATCTACTAATCAAAATCCTGATAACTGTTTTCTACAGATACCCAATTCATTCCCCTTTTTAATTCTTCCCTCAGACTAAGGTATTTCAACATATATATATATGTATATATGTATATATATATATATATATATATATGTACCACTTCCACATTCAAAAATTCTGAAATCCTCTTATAATCTATTTGCTCTTCATTTCTCCCTCTGTCTTTCCTTACAAATTCTTATTCTTTTTTCCTTTGCATGACCTCCAATTCATTGACATCTCAATTATTTCCAAGGCCATCTCCCCTGCACTAGCCCCGCTACCTTCTTTTTCCCATCTTAACACATTGGTGAATTAATTCAACTCTACATAGTCCTCTTTTCTTGAAGAGGACCCTTATTTCACCAATTATACCCTTCAAAGACTCAACCTTGGATTACTGCCAATATTAGTACCTTTGTTCCTATGCTGCTGGGAAAAAAAGTAGAGAAAATCATGCAAATATTCTGATTGTGTCCCCTACAAATTTATGTTATACAACTTCCACTGGACCCTAACTACTACTAGGCAATTCTTCCACAGATGCCTTAAAAACTCAGCATCCCTCTCTCCACAATGGCTCTTCCAAACTTTTTCATCCTTCCTCAAACCTTCCATGACTCTTCTCTATCCCTATCCTCTCAGTTGAGAACCTTGCCTTTATTTTGTAGGAAAAAAATCACTCATTCACCCCTTCTCCCCATTTCTTTATCTCCTGTTACTGAGATGGCTTTTGTCAATATTTCCACTCTTCTCTCACAAGATGCCTTACTTAGCAAGGCTAATCTCTCTAACTTCTCAAGCAATCCCATTCTATTTTGTCTCCTCCAATACTCTATCACTTATTTTCTTTGTGTATGTGATTTTTTTTGGTTTTGTTTTATTTACTTAATATTTTCCCCAAGTTACATTCAAAACAAAACTTTTTTTTAGTGTTTGTTTCTAAAATTGAGTTCTGTTTTCTCCTTTATTCCCACCCACAATTAAGAAACCACTTGTGAAATTATGCAAAATATTTCCATAAAAATCAAGTTGTGGGGAAAAAACCATAAAATTCCCATCCTAATGAAAATAAAAATCCTCAAGAAAAATTAAATTTAAAAAAGAGAAACAGAGAGAGATAGAATGCTTTAGTCTGTATTCAGACACACAGTTCCTTCTCAAGATATTGACAGGACTTTTCATCATAAGTCCTTCAGAGTTGTGTCCATCTCTTATTTTTAATCCCTCTCTATCAATTGGCTCCTTTCCTACAGCCTACAAATATTCCTATGACTCCCACATTCTGAAAAATGTTTCATTTGATTCTTCCATTCCTACTATTACCCTATCTTCTCTGCCTTTGTGGGTAAACTCAAAAAGGCTGTCTACCTTAAGTGCCTTCACTTCCTTTCCTCTCAATCTCTTCTTAATCATTTAGAATCTAGCTTCAGTCCTCATCATTCCACTGATACTATTCTATTCAAAGTTACTAGTGATTTCTTAATTGCCAAATTCATTGGTTTTTTCTCAATCTTCATTCTCTTTGATGTCCATATAGTCACTGATACTGATCATCATGCTCTCCTCAATATTCTCTTTTTTTCCTAGATTTTGGGGATAGTACTTTCTCCTGGTTTTCCTCCTACCTCTCTGACTGCAGTTATTCATTTGTGCTTAACTTTTTTTCTTTATCATTAGAGGGAGTTTGTCAGAAGTGGAGGAGAAATACAATAAAAACTGTGGTATGAAAAAAGGCATAAAAACATTAAAATATAGAAGAGTAAGAAACTAAAGATACAGAAAAGATGAACCAATTGTTTAGCTCAAAAAAGTACAATTAAATGCAATAAAAAATAATTAATCTAGAGGCTAGAGAAAGAAAAGAAAATATGAGACACAAAGTTTATTTTCCCCTTAGCTGAACTTTGTACTCTACCCTTGGGATACTTGACTCTGATTGGTAAGACTTCATTTTATCTTCATTTATAGACATAGGCTTCCATACCACTTCCTACCATCTCCACACCATGCTGTACATACTCTGACAATCATCCTCATCTTCTCCCCAAGAAAACTTAGTTCTCCACTCTTGGGATGCAGGACTCAGATAGGGAAACCTTCACTTCATCTAATCTAATGGGTCCCCACAACACTTCTTGGCCACTTTCATAACATATTACTGCAAAAGTCCATCATTCACATATTTATCCTTACCCAACCCCCAGTTATTTTTTTGTCTTAAAAAAGAGGAATATATGTAAAGCATTGAAGAGTAAAGAAAACAACCAAAAGAATAACTTGCATATTGAAAATAAATAGTAGTAATAATATTTTAACAATTTAATAATCTATAATTTCATCAATATAGATGAATATTACTTCAAATAAAACTATCACTGAAATTTAACATACATGGTCTTCAGAAGATACTATGACTGACACATTCAACTTATGGACAATCCAGTGAGGAACCTCAGAATTCATTGAAGCTACGCTTCAGCCAAAAAATACTAGACATTTACAAATCTATATTTAAAAACTTTCTAGTATGATAGGAACTGACAGAGCCTACAATCTCTGTTCATTTCATAATAAGGCTATGAGGTTAAGATCTCTGCATTGGTGGCGGTTCTACATTTATATATTTTTTAAAATACTAAGAAAAGAGAATATCTATTCCACAAAATTAGTGAAAGTTCAAGTAATATAATGAGGTGAAATGAGAAAAATCCCAGGCAAAAGTATGAGGACAGGTGATCTGAGATCCCCTTACCCAGCTTTAGATCTATGAGCTCAAGATATTTTTTTGGAAGAGTGTGTGTGTGTGTGTGTGTGTGTGTGTGTGTGTGTGTGTGTGTGTG
>JAJPUD010014609.1:6949-40228 GCA_023553655.1 Myrmecobius fasciatus
GAAGGAAGGAAGGAAGGAAGGAAGGAAGGAAGGAAGGAAGGAAGGAAAGGGAGGGAGGGAGGAGAGGGAGGGAGGAAGGAAGGAAAGGGAGGGAGGAAGGAAAGGGAGGGAGGGAGGAAGGAAGGAAAGGGAGGGAGGGAGGAAAGGAAGGAAGGAAGGAAGGAAAGGGAGGGAGGAAGGAAAGGGAAGGAGGGAAAGAGAGAAGGAAGGGAGGGAGGGAGGGAAGGAGGGAAGGAGAAAGGAAGGAAAGTTCCCTGCAAGTTGGGGCAGGCAAGGTCCTGTTCTTCACATTCATGAGAAATGAAGAAATCTCTCTGTGCCATCCCTGGGAAAAGCCAAGTCCTGACTAGAAGCCACCAGAACAACCCCCGTTTCCACAGCACATTAAAGGTGGGGGAGTTCCCACTGGGGAGCTCAGTGCAAGCGTTCTTAACCCCATTTTGCCGACGAGGAGACTGAGGCTGAGGAGCCACGGGACCCAGCCAGGAGGAGTCGGAGCTGAAGCCGGCCCTTCGTGGGGCTCACGGGGAGCGGGAGGGGAGGTCCTGGCGCCCCGGCGGCTCACGAACTCCCAGGGAAAGCCAAGGGTAGGATCAGGAAGCTCAGGGAGCCTCTGGCCGGAGACTCCTCCTCCTGCCTCGGCCCGGCCGACCCCTGACCCCGGCCCCCCAGGCCCAGCTCGTCGGGGTTCGGGCGGGGGCCGGCATCGATCCCCAAGCCGGCGGGAGGGGTGGCAGAAAATGCGCCGGGCCCGTCCCTTCTTTCTTTTTGAACCGACCTTTCCCTTCTTGTGACAGAGCAGGACAAGACTGTGAGTGACAACGTCCCACCAGGCAATTACCGGGCCGCAGATGAGCCGGCCCCTTACAAATCACCTCGGACTTTCCACATCTGCTGGCTGTCAGCATCTGCCAGGAGCGCTCACCCGAAAATAATGAAAAAACCCTCATTATTGTTCCATGCCAGGGAAAGTGGGAGGACGACCATTAGACATCCTCCGTGACCTTGGGCACACTGAGCCGCCTCCCTGCACAGCAACCAGAGGGAGGAGCCGCCCCCCCAATCGGCCAACTCCCGCATTTCACAGATGGGGAAACTGAGGCCGGGAGGGGAAATGGCTTGCCCAGGATCACACAGAATAAGGGATGCACCCTACACTGGGGGCAGAGAGAGCTCCCATCTCAAGGATGTCACCTATGGCAGAGAAGGTGTCCCAGAATCCAATCCAAATCCGCCCTCGGGCACTTCCAGACTGGCAGACCCTGAGCTGCCCACCTCCCTCTGTTCCAGCCGCCTCAGCTGTAAAATGGGCTAAGAAACCCCCCTCCAGAGGGATTATCAGCAGTATAAGAAGGTCGTTCTTATAATTATTATCTCAAGGGCAGCCTGAGAAAGGGAAGGACGGTTTCATCTCAGTTCTGATAAACCCGGACACTTCAGGTGTTTATCAGAGGTCTGATTTATCAGAAAGTAAGCGTAGGAAATACGTGGGTGACATTTAGGAGAAACGTTTGCTCTGGAAAACTTACTTGACCAAATTTTGGATCGATTAAAAAAAAAAAAACCACCTGACCTTTGACATCTCTGAATGTCTTAATTCTCAGCATTCTCATTCTCCAGTGAATTTAGTTCTTATTAAAATAGGACTTTTTCTGATCGTATTATGTCATATTTTTTGGAGTGGATAGATGGGAGTATCGCTTGCAAGCTACCATACAGCTCACATGTCTATTCTTTATTATCTTAGTAGTTTCATACTTTGTATGTACCGTAACCAATCTATTGTCTTAGAGAAACATATAAAGAATGTATTTACATAACATCCCTTAGCTGTGTGACCCTGGGCAAGTCACTTAACCCCAATTGCCTCACTAAAAAGCAAAAAAAAAAAAAAAAAAAAAGTACTTACAGCCATTGTTACAAGTTTATAATACATTTTCTTTTTTCATTTGTAAAAATATTTCAATATTATTTTATTTTTTCCAATTACACATAAATATAGTTTTCAACTCACTTCTGTAAGATTCTGAATTTCACATTTTTTCCCTCCCCAAGACAGCAAGTAATCTGATGGAGTTTACACATGTATAATCATTTAAAATATATTTCCATCTGGAGCCAGTCCAGTGCCATCCCCATTTACTAAATTGTACAACATCCCGGGCATCATGAAATTAATAAAAGAAAGCCCAAAAATAGACACAGAAGAGGAAAAAAAAAGGCAGGCCAGCCTAATAATACACCAGCCCCCACAAAGGGCGAGCTGGGGGCATCTACCCCCATCCCTCCAGTCCGCCTGATTTTATCATCTTTCCACAATGAACAAAATCACTTTACAAGAACAGGACCAGTCTATGGCTCCAGGTGTTGACTATCTCCTGGGTGTACCTTGTAGCAAAGCAACTGGATTTTCTCACTCTGAACAAAGGTCACCGGCAAGATTTATGAAGCAAAGAGCAGAGATGGGGGAATACAAAGTCAAATGCAGAAGTAGAGTGAGTTTCTGAGCAGGGAAAAATTGGGAAGCTTTGGGGGACATCTACCCCCGTTGCTGCGTCCATTTCTCTATGTCACTGACCATCTGGGGGTGGGATAAGAACTGGATTGAATGAGAAGGCCTGGAGAGGATCGGAGTGCCCAGATTAACAAGATCACAGGGCAATCAACTAACCAACAAGCACTTATGAGGAGCCTACTGTCTACCAGGCACTATGTTGGGCTCTGGGGAAAGAGTTACAAAAAATGAAACATTATCTTTCTTTGGAAGTTTACATCCTATCATGTTCATCAAAAGATTAAAAAAAAACTGCATCCCTGATTTAGGGTACAAGATAAAAAAAGATGCTACAAGTTGGTATACAGCAGCCATCTAGGTCAATTCAAGTGTGTCTTTTATTTTTCTTTGAAAGATGAGAACTCAAATCCAGCCTCAGACACTCATTTAGTTTCAAATGCAGTATGGGAATAACAGACCTACTTCCCAAGGTTCTTGTGAGGATTAAATGAGTTAATATTTATAAAGCCCTTAGCATGTGCACAGCACATAGTAGGTGTTCCATAAATGACTACAAGGTCTTTCTGTTATGAGATTTCTTCAAGGATCGCAGAGTAACAAGAGAAAATAAAAGATAATGTGAAAACTCCTCAGAGTGGGGGTGAGGAAAGTTTTGTTGAGACTCCTGAACTGTATGGCTGGATTTCACACAGAATTACTTTGTATTTTTAATGTCACAAACAAAATAAAACCTTGTGGGCTCTCTATCTCCCTCTGCTGAAATGGGAAACACTCTTTGACAGCCAGGAGGCTGCCCTTCTACTGGAGACATTCAGGACTGACTGTCCCCAACAAGGCCGGTGAGGGGCCCCCAAGGAACTGGGAATGCAAAAGCCCCTCCAGGACAGAACTGACTCTGTAGCCCTAGCCCCTAACTGGCACTCAATAAATGCTTTCTGATTGATTGATTGATTAGCCCTCAGTTTGCTAAGGTGTAAACTGAGGGGCTGGACTCTATGATCGATCTATAGGGTCCTTCCCAGCACAAAAACATCTGAGCATTCTCCATATTTATTTATTTATTTTTTTGCTGAGGCAATTGGGGTTAAGTGACTTGCCCAGGGTCGCACAGCTAGGAAGTGTTAAGTGTCTGAGACCAGATTTGAACTCAGGTCCTCCTGACTTCAGGGCTGGTGCTCTATCCACTGCACCACCTAGCTGCCCCTCTATATTTATCTATATGGAAATTCTACCCAACACGTCGGTGAGGAAATATTTTTCTCTTACAGATGGACCTCATTTGTCATTTTGTTTGTTTGTTTGTTTTGGTTCATTTCGGGTATTTGGCCTCTGCAAGAAATTCATGGAAGGAGATACGAGCTGGACAGGATGAGGAGTCCTAGTTTCTGAATTACTAAATTATCTGGGCCTGTTTTTCTGAAGCAATCCTGGGACTAGAAATGTAGAATTGGGGCATAGCTTAGAGATCACTTCGTCCATTTCACATATGGGGAAACTGAGAAATGAAGAAATTGCCCTCAAGTTCCACTACTCAGTACTGTGCCCTTAAGCACAAGGGCTCCTCCCAAACCTCCGGGCACTGAGATGCTGGCATCAGGCCCAGGAGACACTGGCCCGACTGGACTCTCATTTCTAAATGGCAAAATCCACAAAGAAAACAATTATGTCTTTCTAGGTGGGCTAGTGTCCCCTTTGAGGACCGTCCTCATCAGGGCCTGCCCTGGGTCTGTGTCTCCCCAGCTCCCCCAGAACTCAGGAGAGGAGCAAGGAGCATGCACGGGACGCCAGCCCCACTGGCCATCAATGCCCCATTGTTAGATCAAGTAACAGGCACTGGCAGGAGGGCAGTGCGTTCATGGAAGCAAGGGACTGCTTGGCCAAGGAGCTTTTATAAACACGTGATTTTAATGGCAGGAAATTCTGATCTCCGTGGCAAACAGGGGCTTACTTGGGGATAAGTCAAGCGTGGCCAGTGAAATGGAAGCAGAGAAATGGGGGAAAATCCCAGCACTACCACACAGTACCAATAACAGCAAATACACCACATTTACACAGCACTTGGAGGTTTATAAAGTGGGGTGTGTGTGTGTGTGTGTGTGTGTGCAGGTAGAAAGCTCTAAATATATTTGTATGTGTATATGTTGCCTTATTTGAGCCTCATATGATAATAAATTAGGAAGAGAATTTTAAAAATACAATGGAGCAAGTCCCCCTGATGATCACCCCCCCATCCCCAAAAAGCACAGATCTGGAGTCGGGGGCCTGCGGGCAAACTTCAGCTCCGGGACCTAGAATCTTGGGTGATGAGGAGGGGGGAACACTGGACCTCAGTTTCCTTTTCTGTAAAATGAGGAAGTGAGACACGTGCAAGGCTTCTTAAGGCTTGAGTGTGCCATGGACTCCCTTGGAGTCCGGTAGAACCCAGGAGCCCTTTCTCAGATTTTCACGAGTAGAAATAAAACGGGAAGGATTTCATAGGAAATCAATTATCCTGGAATTCAGTCATCAAAATAAGTGAAAGAACCAGCTCATGGGCCCTGCTTAAGCCCCCTGCCCAGGGAATGGACGCCCCCCACCCTCCAACCCACCACTACAAGGCGTGGCTGCCTTCCTCAGCCCCCAGCCCCCAGTGGAGCTGTCCAGCACTTTGTTGGCTGACTTTTTACAGCCTCCTGGTGCCCACCCAATCCTCAGGATACCTCCTTCTAGGCTGGGTGAGGTGTCCCTTCTTCCATCCCCCCTCCCTCGTTTCCTTGTGCTCATTTCTGGAAGTCCATGTTCTAGCCCCTCCCAACCCTCCCAGAGAAAGTAGCAGCAGTAGGAAGAGCTCAGTTAGAATCTCTACTCTGCCACTTAGGAGCTGCGTGATCTTGGACAAGTCAAGGACCCATTCTGAGCCTCAGTTTCCTCCTGTAGGAAATTGGACTAGATGGCCTGGAAGGCACCTCCTGGTTCTATTCAATCAACAGTCAAAGCACAGTGGGGATGCAGGAAAGGCAAAATGTGAGAGAAAGAACACGCAACCTCAGCTGTAAACAAGGGACAGAGCAGGGACAGAGAGCTTCAGGAAGGGTGACTGGACATCGGGCATCACACCAAGCATCGGGAATATAAATAAAAGTCAGCAGGCTAGGCCTGCCCTCGGGAAATCTGTAGTCCAATAAGACAAGACAGGAAGGGACACTGGAAGGGAGGGGTCTCCCTGGCCATCACAGAGGCTGACAGACTGCTTCTGAAGTGGACACACTAACAGCTGGGTGAGAGAGCAGGGTCTGGGAAGAGCCCAGTGGGCAGGGCTGGCACAAGGTACTTCAGCAGGGTCAGCGTAGCAGGCAGGGATCATGGCTTACACACAGGCCCAAGTTTGTAAGCAATGATCTCATAGTCCTAGGTCATGGCCCTCCAGGGCTCAGTGTTCCCCTCTGTACATGGCTGGCTTTGACCATCCACCCATGGATGCACAGGGCCCCAAAGGGCACAAATCAAGGCGCATCCTTTACAGCAACTTTGAGTAGCAACAGCTGACTCCCAGGACTCCTCCTCTCGGGTTCTCTGAACTGAAAAGATAAAGGGAGGGAAGGGGAAGATGGAAAAAGGAAAGAGAAGGAAGAGGAAAGGATGAAGGGAGGAAGGGGAGGAGAGAATAAAAGGGGGAAGGAGGGGAGAGAATAAAAGGAGGAAGAAGAGAAGATGGAGAGGGGAAGGGAGAGAATGGAGGAAGGAGGGGAGAGAATAAAAGGGGGAAGGAGGGGAGAGGATGGAGAGGGGAAGGGAGAGAAAGGAGGAAGGAGGGGAGAGAATAAAAGGGGGAAGAAGAGAAGATGGAGAGGGGAAGGGAGAGAATGGAGGAAGGAGGGGAGAGAATAAAAGGGGGAAAGGGGAGAGGATGGAGAGGGAAGGAGAGGAAAGAATAAAAGGGGGAAGGAGGGGAGAGGATGGAAAGGGGAAGGAAGAGAGAAGTCACTGAAGTATTTTTTTAAAATTCTTACAAGAAACAAAAAGACCAAACAATCACAGAAATGAAGCTGAGATTAAAGTTACAGGAAGATTTATTACATATTGTAAAAGAAAAGCCGCATCTACAAAAGAGCCCCAGGTTCACGAACAATGCTTTTCTACTCTATTTAAAGTACCAGAAAACATTTATATTTGGTGGTTAAATTTAGAATAAAAAAAAATCTTTCAAAACTTGAAAAACACTTAGGATGAAACGTTCCTCCCAGGTGGAGGATTATGGGGGCAGAGTGAGACATACACAACCAGAGGCTGGTGTTGGGTGGGGTTTCTTTATCTGTTTTAACTTTTAGGAGTAAGAGTCAGGGATGGGGAGTGGGGGAAGGGGGGAATGGAAATGATTGAGACACACGCAACCAAAAACTCCCGGGGTGGCCACGGAGGTCTGGCAGGTGAGCCCCTTCCCAGTCTCGATTCTCTGAACTTACAAACCCAATCAAAAGGAAAGGGCTTTTGTCCCATGGCCTCAGTGGTTCCACAGAAAGAGGCGACCTGAGAAATTAATTATACAGCCCAAGTTGCTTTTTTTTTTTTAACAGAGGGAGAAACTGAGGCCAGAGATGTGATCTACCCTAGGTATTGCAGCAAGAACTGAGTCCCCAAGTCTTGAGGAGAATCCTGGAAAGAGGGGGCAGGGATGGATGGAGGCCTGAGCTTTGGAGCAGGCTTTGGGGCTTTGCTGTGTTCCCTCAGGAAAGAGGTACCACCTGGGTCCTGGGCCCTAAGAGCTCAGCCTGGGGTGGTTCCACGGCACACACTTCCTTCCCCCATGCACCCCTAAGGAAAACCTTCCAGAAAACCTGACCCAACTCCCCCTGAGTCTGAGAGCCCCGAGCCTGGGTCTGCCCACAGTCCCCCTGGATCAGGAGTAAGTGGGAAATGGTGGTGTGGCTGCCACGGTGCCAGCTTTGTGGGAGAAGTGTGGAATCTCCCGACACTGGCCAGGGAGCCCTCGGCACCCCACATTCCACTTCCTGCCTCAACTGCCTCTCCTGTAAAGTGGGACCAACAGCCCTTTAAGCCCTCAGCACCCCCGGCCCTTCTCAATAAACCCTCAGCACACCACAGTCCGCTTCCTGCCTATTATACCACTGTCCTTGGCTTTTAAGCCCCTTCCCACCAGCCCAGCTGACCTTTGCATCCCTCCCCCTGGCCAGCCAAACAGGTCTTCCCTCTGTCTCTTACACTCAACCTTCCCATCTCCCACCACCATGCCTTTGTCCTCGCCTCCCGCCACTTGAAGTGCAGCGTCTCCTTAGCTCTAAGGTCCCTCTCCTCCTCCCCAGTGAGCAATGGCACTGTTAGTGTTCCCCCACTTTGTATTTGTGCAGAATATGTACGTCCTGTCTCTCCCAAGGGAACACAAGTCCCCATAGCAGCAATTGCTTCATTCTTTAGATCCATTCCTGGAACCTATTACAGTGCCTGGAATACAGCAGGCACTTAATAAATGCTCATTAGACTGACTTCTCACTTAGCAACTCCCCAATACCTACCATAGTGCCTGGCACATAGTAAGCACTTAATAAATGTTGAGTGATGAATTGATCTGAGGATGGGCAACTCCCTCAGTTCCCCACATCCCCTCTTCTCCATCCTGCAGTTAGGAGGTTGGGGAGGGCAGGGAGACCCCTAACTTAGGGCCTACAATGGGCCAGAGAAAGCCCTGAAATAGTGGGGGGAGGGGAGCACAGAGGGAGGTAACGAGGACAGGCAGAGCAGGGAGAATCTGGGCAGGGAGGATGGACGCCCATCAGCACAGGGACAGATGGGCTTCCCCCAAGGTAATGGGACCATCAAAGGGGAATGAAGGTCTCCTCTAGTTCATCCCAGCAGTAAAGGAGATTGTCCTCAGCAGCCCCAGCCCCCTTCCCGGCTTTGATGTGACTGGCCCCGCTGCTGCTTTCCTGCCTCGGCCATCCTGGGGGGCCTCGCGGGTCAGCCTCCACTTAACTTTCCCTGCCCCCGGTGCTGCCCCTGAAGCATTCAGGCAGACCCTTGGGGGCTTGGAGATCCTGTCCCCCCAAAGGTCTCATCTCACAAAACCGGAGACTCAGATAGAGGGGACTTGCATTAACCAGGCCCCAACCCAGGACTCGCCCCCCACACCCTTGTCACCAAGAAGTCCGGGATGGCAGATGAAATGTGGCAATGATTGGGGGTGCTGGGGCGGACCGTGGCCTGGAGATAGACCAGTTGTGGTCCCGTGGCCCAGAGGGCCCCGTGCAAGGGGCAAGGGGCAAGTTTAGGCTCCTTATGAACCCTGCACTTCTCCAAAAGGGCCATGAGGTACCTTGGGGAGAGGGGCTTCCTCCTGGAGATTTTGGTTGTCGCAGTGGGGGCCCATCTCGGGTGTGACTGGGGAGGGGGTGGCTGCTGAGGCCCCTTTTAGTTCTGAAATGTGACCAGGCCCTCCCCTGGTAGGAGAGGGGAGGACGGCAGGCCCAGGACGCCGCAGACAGCCTCTGCCTCGGCACTGAGCCGGTTTTGCTAAGCTGCCTCTTGTGAAAAGCAAAGGGTGCTCTTTTGGGGAGAGGGGAGGCGGTGGGGTGTGCCCCTGGTGCACCAAAGCATCAATCCGGCTCCAAAGCTCCCCCATGTAACAGGTACCATCACCATCCTCATCACCATCAGCATCCTGAGGCAGTCGTGGAGCCGTTAGCTATCACTACAAAGACTTGGCTGAAATCACGGCTCCTCAGATCCCACTAGGATGGGCAAGGGGTTTCAGTGAACCCGCTCCCGGGCCGAGGTCTCTCTTCTCAGCTCTGTCTGCTGACTCTGGGCAGCCCCCATGCCAGCTTGAGGGCCAGGCAACTGCCCTCTTGGGTCCCGGATCTTTGAGAAGGCCCAGGGCGATCTCCTATGAGGGCCTGGCCCGCCCCTAGGCCAGGAGTAAGAGGGTCCCACAGTAGGTGAGCCACGGGTCCTGAGGCGTGGATGCAGGTACAGGGCCACAGAGGGGCTAGGTCCCCCACCCCACCCTGCCCATGTTTATTAAGCACTGATTCTCCTCCTTTTGGCAGATGTACCACAGATGACACACTGGAGCCTCTGACACCAGCAGTGTGAGTGCATCTGTAAAATGGGCTGGAGGAGGAAATGGGGGGCCCCTCCACTGTGTCTGTCAAGACCACCCCACATGGGTCACAGAGTGGGACACAATTTTTGAAATGACAGCAAGCCGCAGGATAAGGGAGGGCAGCCCAGGACTCGTTCAGGTCCTCTCTGTGACTCGTGCCAGCTCCCAGACCATGTCTCTGCCAGCCCTCAGGAGGCAGTAAAGGGGCACCTTGCCCAAGGCCACAGGGCCCGTGGGGGGGCAGCAGCTGCGGCTCGGGCCGGCCGGCCTTTCTGGCTGCCCAGAATGGTTTTACAATGGCCACCTCCTCCCCGGCGCTGGCCGGGAGGCTCCGCGGGGGCCCGGCTCGGACACGACCGCCCAGCTGCCTCCTTGCGACAGATCCCGGTCGGGGGCCAAGCTAACAGATGCGGGGCGGGGGCCTGGCCACAGGATGTTGTAAATGTCCAGCCAGGCCGGCCTTTCAGATGCCGATGCTAATGGCCCCGTGAAGCTCCCGGCGCACAGCTGTAAACGGCAGCCCGTGGCGAGGGCCGCCCGCCGGCCCGGGCCGGCCCGGCCTTTACAGACACTTAAGTGCCTTCTGCCTCATAACGACAAGGGCCTCCTTCAAACAGAAAGGATGAATGGCCCATCTCAGGGAAATCAATCAGACTGAACACCCCCTCCCCAGAATAAAGGGCTGTCCTTGGGCTCGGCTGAGGCCGGCGTCCCGGCCCCTCCCTTCCCTGGCAGCCGGGCCATCCCAAGCTGGCACGGCCTGAGCGGCCCCAAGCATCCAGGTCCATGACAGTTTGGGGGTGTTATCACCCCAGTTTTACAAACGGCTTTGCACCAATTAGGGCTGGGACTCCACGCGACCCCCCTACCTTTCAACACAAGAGCATGGACAACGCCAACTCAACATCTTCCTTCAGTGCCGAGGGCTAAGCGCCCCCCAGAACATGGCGGCCACTCTGCCTTCCAGGAATTAGGGCTCACAGAGCAAGGGCGGGAAGGCCAGCAGCCCCACCGAGGAGTCTGGCTGAACTTTGTTCCCAGTTTTCGGACCAATCAGGAACCGACCTCAGACGGCAGGCCCGGGACAGCCCAGGCCCTACCACCACCAGCGAGAAGAGGCTGATGGCCACTGGAAAGGAGGGGCAGCCACGGACATCTCAGCGCCATGTTGCTGGCTCTCCACTGGGAAGAGAAGCGGAGAAGGGGGCTTCCCCTCCCCGGCTCGGAGACCCTGCCTGCTCCAGTCCGGAGCTCCCGGCGGGGATGCTCTTCTGAGGAGACTTCAAAAGGAAACCGTGCATATGAAGGCGGTCCGGGGGGAAACTGCAGAGGGGCCCCCTCCGCAGGCCCATCAATGGGATCTGAGGGCCGAGAGCCCGGGCCCCCGCCGTCCACCTGTTTATGGCCCCACGACTGACCGCGCTCAGGAAACCGCTCCCCGCCCAGTCCCAAGAGCAGAAGCTGAGTGAAGACAAAAACATCATCCCCCGAATGTGGGTGAGGGAAACCTGGCTCATCCTGGCTCCCAGGTCAGACACTCTGCTCCTGAACTCAGTCTGAAAGGTCCCCCAGCCTCATCTCTCAGAGGAGGCCCAGAGAAATCAAGGATCCAGAGCGGGAAAGCCTCTGGGCGAATGGGGAAGCTGAAGCCCACGGGGTCTCCAGGCCTAGCCCAGTCACCCGAGGAGCGAATGAAGCCGATGGACTCTGCTCCCAGCCCCACAGGCAGGATGGCAAAACCCTCCCCTTAGAATGAGATGGGGAAACTGAGGCCCTGTGCAGGGAGATCAGGGACTTAACAAATGTTCTGCTATTTCATGCCAAGGATAGCTTTAAATGTACCCGTTTGTAGAACTATATGCCCGGCTTATTCTGCTGGGCCCCAGAAGGCAGCTGAACGGGCTTTGTCGCACACATTTCCCACCTCCGGACTTTTGTACCAGCAGTACCCCACACCTGGAACACACTCCCTCCTCAGCCAGCCTCTTCTAAGGCAGCTCGAGGGCCTTCCACACAAACTTGTGCCATGCTGAGCAGGTGCCTTGCCTACCTATTTATTCTGCATGTGCCGCACATGTACAGGAGGGCATTGTGTGCACATGTACAGGGACTAACTAGGAAAGCTTCAGAGGCCAATGTAACTCAGGTCAGTCCAGTTCAACAGCATTTATTAAGCACCGACCAGGTGCACTTTGCTGAGTGCTGGAGAGATAAATGCTAAACCGAGCCTGCCCTGGGGCCTGCCAGGCCCCAGCCCCGTGACAGAGGGGCCCCTCCCTGAAGTCTGGCCAAGAGCCCCTGGGGTCCCTGCCCCTCACTGACACCAGCAAGCCTGCAGCTGAAGAACGGCTGCACCAGCAATGGGGTGTCAGGATGGAGCAGAAGCTCGTGCCCGTGCCCAGCAAAGCCGGCAGAAGGAGGGCTACCAGACACATGGCCCAGGGCCCAGGCCGGACACATGTGGACAGCACGAAGGACGAGGCATTTCCCCTCTGCTTGTCAATGGCCTTGTTTTTAAGGAGCGCACATCTGGGGCTGGAAGGGCCCGACCCCCTCCTTAGACAGACGAGGACGCCGAGCGTGGAGCAGGAACATGGCCTGCCAGGGCCGCTCAGCCCGAGGGATCTGAGAGCTCCTGATTCCAAGCCCAGTCCCCTGCCCGCCACGAGCTGGCTCTTTGTCTTCCATGCATTCGATCATTTTCAATTTCCCGGCTTCCTGCTGCCTGACACAGCCCAGACCCAGCCGTAGAGCCCTAACCTCCCTGACTGAGCAATCAAGCTTCTGCGCCTCAGTTTCCTCATCTGTAAAATGGAAAGCGTCCACTCAACGGGTTTGCTGTGAGTCACACCCACAAGAATGGGCATTGGACAATCCAGCCTTGTCATCGATACTCTATAACACTCGCTCCCCGACACACTTTTAAGGCACCCATTAGGTGCCAAGGCTGCCAGGTGCCCCACTTTACAGGTGAAGGAACTGAAGGTCAGGGAGCAGTGACTGGCTCAGGGTCACACACAGAGTGTCAGAGCTGGGACTTGAACCCTGGTCTCTCCTGACTCCAAACTGGGCTGCTTTTCCCATTGCTCCAAACTTCACAAGACCAGTAAAGGCCAATTAACCTGGAATCGGGTGGTTCTAGAATGAGAAGGATGGCAGCAGCCTCAGTGTGCACAGCATGAGCCTCCCAGGACCAGCGCAGACTCAGACTGGGCCATGGGGAGGATCCGGGTCTGATCCTGCCCAAAAGAACTGGTAAGAACTAAAGCGTTCCTCCCTCTGGGATCCGGCACTGCTCCTGGCCATGTCCCCCCAGCATTGTACAATCTCTGCCATCTGGGTGGTAAAACACCTGGAAAGCGGATGTGGAAACCAAGGGGCAGAGAGGAGCAGCTGGAAGAAGTCGCCCGCAGGCTCAGCTTCAGGGCGGTGGGCTCCAGCATCTCAGCCCCTGTCTGACCCACCAGGGAAGAGCCTCTAAGCATTCGAGCTGCCACCCAGGGGCCCGATGCGCCACCTTGGTGGCAGTGTGGGTGCCCCCAGAGGAAGTCTTGGAGCCAAAGCAGGGGTGCTGTGCCAGAGGCCCCCAGAAACCTACCAAGCTTATTCTTTTTTTCTGAGGCCCCTGACACACCCTGAAACCGTGCCCAAGATCCCAGCCATTATTAACATTGTAATAATTAGAACAGACTTGTTTAAGCACCTCCTCAAGGCCACCTGGGAAGGCAGGAATTATTAGGAGATTAAGACCTCAGAGAAAGGATCTGCTCAAATGAGAACTCCATGGTCACAGGTTCGGAGAGAGAAAGGACCAATCCCCTCATTTTACAGAGAGAAACTGAGGCCTACAGGCCCCAACTGCCCAAGGTCACACAGTCACAGTCCCTCATCTAATAAATGTCAAGTTAAAATACCGGGAGGGAAATGCTTTGCCCAAGCCCCAGCGGGCAGAGAGCAGTCAGCCCAGGCCAGGGCTCCCCAATGGAAGGTAAGCTCCCAGAGGGCAGGCCCGCTTCAATCACATCTCTAGGTCCCGGGCCCGGCACTGGGGCTCACCATTTCATAAATGCCCGTGACTTGACAGGGTAAAATGCAGAGTAAGCAGCCTGGGCTTTTCCAAAGGAACCCACCCGTCCCTCTGCCACCCCATTCTGCCCCAACCTGGACCCTACTTGTGCTCCATTAAACCACCCCACAAAGAATGCTCCGGGGTCATCCAAGTCCTGGGCCCGAGCCCCATGACCCCGTCCCCTCTCTAGGGAGCAGGGGACCACGGGCCCTCACTTGTGCCCCAGAGTGTTGTCCTGAGAGGGAGGGTTCCATCCCCCACAAAACACGGCCAGGTGATCTTCCAGGTGTCTGCTAGCTCCCAGGCTGAGGGTGGAGCCTCCAGGAAGGGCCCGGCTTGGCTCCTCTCTGCCGTGTGGCCGCGGGCAGTTTGGGCTCTAGGACCTGATCATCACAGGACCATGGATTGGGAGCGTGCCAGGCCAAGCCGGCAGCCCCAGCCAGGCCCTCCCTGGAAGGACATGAGGTAAGCCTGCTTTGGACACTTCCTAGCAGAGTGACCTTGGGTAGCCGGGACCCCTGGCTTTGTCTGCAAGAGGAGGGGTGGATCTCTCCCCCCCCCCAGGTAACTTCCAGCCTGACCTCTGGGGGGAGCCACAAAGATGGTGAGAGGCAAGGAGGGAATGGGTACCCAGGGATCTTTCCAGGGCTCCCTGGCCATCCCAGCCTGACCAGGTCACCTGTACCCTGGGCAAGTTCAAATACAAGAAGAGTAGACGGGGCTCCTCCACAAACTCTGAGTGAAAACCTCGGGGCGGGGCGAGGGTCGGCACCCCCCTTACCCCAAGCCCCCCGTAGCGCGCCGCACCCCCTCTGCCCAGTCTCTACGTCTTGCCCCGAGAACCCCGCAAAATTAAAGAGCCGGACCCAGGCAGCCCCAACTAGACGCTCCCGCCTCTCTCGACAACGCTCCCAGCTGCGCGCGCACTCCCGGCAGTCCACGGCGTCCACAGTCTCCCGGGCAACGTTCCGCAAGCTCCGCCCCTGGAAGCGTGCGGCAACCCCCCCAGATCACTCTCCGCCCCCTCCCCCCGCCCCTCGCACCTGGCCACGGCCTCGACGGAGCCGGGAATGGGCGTGCCACCGCCATCGCCGCCGTCGTAGAGCACCCCGGAGATGTCGAGCAGCAGCCCGCGCACGCCCGCCAGCCGCTGCGCCCACGCCGCTGTCACCGCCGTCGCCATCTCCGTAGCTCTGCTAGCTCAGGTAGCCTTCCGGGAGACGTGGCGGCAGCAGGGGCTTCTGGGAAATGTAGTCCGCAGGGAGAGGGAGGCGGGAGAAGAGCCGCCGGCGGGGCGGGAAGCGGGATGTGAGCAGAGGTTCCTGGGTAATGTAGTCTCCAGGGAGGGGGCGAGGCAGGGAGGCCGGGGGTGATCGGAGAAGCGGTCACTTTGCCCTGAGGAGTTCCCCCGCTCCCGCTTACGTCATTGATCTTCCATCCTGGGGAGGCTATGAAAGCCTGCCCGCCTCCGCCGCCGCTCTTTGACTACCCGATGATTTCAGAAAGGACGTTCCTGTCCCTTAGTGCCTCAGTTTCCTCTTCTGTTAAGTGGAGGAAGAGGAGGAGGGAACGAGCACTGATTAAGCTCCAACTATGTGTCATGCGCTGTGCCCAATACTTAGAGGGTCTGATGACGTGATGCGGGTGAAGAGGACCCCCCCCCCATCTGCATTCATAGTGCCTGCACACGCTCTCCCCTCCCCCATTAGACTGGAAGCTTTTGGAGGGCTGTGTTTGCCTCTCTCTGTATCCCCAGCACACAGCAGAGTGCTTGGCTCATAGTAGGTGCTTCATTGATGCTCAGCCGGACAGAACCAGCCTTACCGTGGGGAGCAGCCAGAGACCTGAGGCAGGGATCCAACAGATTTCAAAGTGGGGGAAATGGCTTGCAAGGAGACTGGCAGGGCTGCCCTCGTTGGGAGGACCGGAGGCAGGGGGCTGGCCAAATCGGCTTGGTGCAGTTACACCGTAGCTAGGCTGTCTCGTGACTTATGTCCACTCCAGGTGACTGACGTCAGGCCTGCTGCTGACTGCCCCAGCTCGGGGACCTTCTGTTCCACCAGGTGGAACAGGTGAGCGCAAGAGATTGTTGGCGTGGCAAGCTCAGGGCGCGCTTGCTGGACCTTAGCTCTAGAAAACGGGGTGAATCCCAGTCTTGACAGCGGACTGACTACCCCAAAGCACTGTTTGCACAGGCCTTTGGCCCACTCCGCTCCAGGTGGGCAGGGGACTTTGCTGTAATCTTGAAGCCTGGCCTGGGGATGCCCTGAGGTGGTCCCTTCGCCACCGGATTTGAGTCTCTCCAAGCCTCCTACTAGGCTTCAGTTTTCTGGAAAATGAGGTGATTGAAGGAAATGACTGTTAGCTCTTAATCCATCCCTTCTCTCTCCCCCACCCCCATCTTATCTCCCTTATTCAGCCTACAAACCAACCCTAATTAGCACCACCTCCTTCCCCTCCTTAAGCACCCCTGCCCCACCACCCTATTTCATCTAAGATAACAAAACAAAAACACCCTTCCGTTTCCCATAAGCCCTTGCATGGGTGGTTTCCCCCAGGCCTAGTGGGAGACTTATTCCTCTCTCCCCTACCCCCCTTAGAATCTTAGAGTCCCTGACTTCCCTCAAGGCTCAGTTCAGGTGCTACTGCCTATGAAATATTACTTCACAAGCATTTATTAAGGACTTGTTTGTGTCGCTGGGGACATGGGGACATGGGGACATGGAAAGAGGCAAAAACTCTGCTTCAGAGTTCACATTCTGATGAGAGAGACAGATGACTAAGAAATAAACCCGTTCCTACAAGATGATACTGTTAAAGGGCTACACTCAGCATACCGGCAAATTTGGAAAGCTCCCAGTGGCCACTGGGATGGGAAAGAGCAATTCTGTCCCAATCCTAAAGCAGGGCAATGCCAAAGAATGTTCAGATTGTGCCATTTCCCACTCCAGCAACATTATGCTTAAGTTACTGCAAGCTAGAAGAGGAAGCTGGTTTTCAAAGAGGCACAGTGGGCAGAGCACCAGCCCTGAAGTCAGGAGGACCTGAGTTCAAATCTGGTCTCAGACACTTAACATTCCCTAGCTGTGTGACCCTGGGCAAGTCACTTAACCCCAATTGCCTCAGCAAAAAAACAAAGAGGCAGAGTAACTAGACCAAACTGCCAACATTTGCTGGATTAAGGAGAAAGCAAAGGAGTTCTAGAAAAACCTCTACTTCTGCTTCATTGATGACACTAAAACCTTTGTGTATGTCACAACAAAATGTGCATATGAAAAAAATACTCAAAATCAAAGCTTCTTGAACTGCCGGTTATGACCCCATATGGGATCGTGTGAGGTCACAAAATTATGATTAATATGATCTGTGTATCTATTTAATATACATACTTGGGATGAAGTCAAAATTTCTTGGGCAAAAAGGAACACAAGTAGAAAAAGTTTAAGAAGCCCTACTCTAAAGCATTATTGATTAGAGAAATGAAAATTAAAACAACTTTGAAATATCATTTTATACTTATCAGATTTGCTAAAATAATTGAAGGGGAAAGTGACAAATGTTAGAGGGGAGATGGAAAAATTGGAACACTAATTCATTGCTGGTGGAATTGTGAGCTGGTCCAGCCAGAATTGTAGTTTCATTGTAATCATTTTTTCATTACATTTTGTTATGCCAATATTTATTTTGGTCTGTAACTTTAAAAATTAATTTAATTTTAAATTAAATTTAAATTTAAAAATTAATTTAATTTTAAAATACATAAATTATTTATTTTTTTTAAACTGGCAATTCCTCATGGAAATCAAAGGTGATCATCTTACTTGTGTCCTGAGGAATCTGTATGCAGGCCAAGAAGCAAGTTAAAAACCAAACATGGAAAAACTAATTGATTTTAGATTGTAAAAGGAATATAGTAAAGTTGTGTATTGTCCCCTTATCTATTCAATTCATATGCAGATTACATTATATGAAATAACAGGATGGATGAAACGAAAAGCTAGAATTAAGGTTGCTGGAGAAAATATCAACAATCTCGCATATACAGATGATACTATTCTGATGTCAGAAAGTGAAGGGGAATTAAGAAGCCTCTTGATGAGGGTGAAATAAGATAGTGTCAGAGCTGACTTGAAGCTTAATATCAAAAAACTAATATCTTGACAAACCAAGGGAAAAGAAATGGAAGCAGTGCCAGATTTTATATACTTAGCGCTCAAAAATCATTGCAGATACTGACTACAGCCATGAAATTAAACAACACTTGCCCCTTGGAAGGAAAGCTATGACTAAACTAGACAGCATACTAAAACACAGAAACATCACCTTGCAACAAAGATCTATGTAGTTGAAGGTATGGTTTTTCCAGCAGCAAAAGCAAAAAACACTGAAAATTGGACTCTATGGAAAGCTCCAATGCCATAGAATCAATATTTTTGAATTGTGGTGTTGGAGAATACTTTTGAGAGGGACAGCAAAGAGATCAAATCTGTCAACCTTTAAAGAAATTAATTCAGGCTATTCACTAGAAGGTCAAATATTGAAGCTGAAGCTTAAATACTTTGGCCACATAATAAGAAGATGGGATTCATTGGAAAAACCCCTGAGATGGGGAAAGATTGAAGACAAGAGGAAAACAGGACAGCAGAGGATGAAATGAACAGATAATGTCATGGAAACAATGAAGATGGATTTGGACAGACATCAAGAGAGAGTGGAGAATAGAATAACTTGTTGTACCATGGTCACAAACCATGGGGTTATTAACAGTCAGACATGACTGAAGAACAGCAACCACAAAACAAGATATTTACAGTGTCAAATGAAAGAGAATCTCAGGGGAGGATTGGGGAAAGCTCTTTGCAGAAGATGGGATTAGGGGGGGAAATTTGAAGGAATCCAGGGAGTCAAGAGGTGAGAGTGAGGAGGGAGGGTGGATAGAGGGTTATGAGCAGGAAACAACAGGGAAATTACCTAGCTTATAGAGTCCACAAGCACTACTCATAGGGAAGGTGAAAAGTATAAAAACAATGGAAAGGTAGGAAGTGGGTAAGGTTGTAAATGGATTTAAATGATAAACAATGGGTCTCATGATTCTGGAGGCAATAGGGAGCCCCTGAAATTTATTGAATAGGGAGGTGATGTAGTTAGAACATATGCTTTAGAAACCCACTTGGGCATATGGAATGACAGATGCGTTGGAGTAGAGAAAGACTTGAGGCAGGCAGCCCACCATCAGCTATTACAACAAACCAGATATGAAGTGAGAGGGGCTGAACCAGGGTAGGTCAACATCAGAGAAGAGAAAAGTTCATATTAGAAAGATGTTTGTAAAGACAAACAATAATATGTGGCAACAGATTGGATTTGAGGGATGAATATGAATAGTTTAAGGTGACTGATGATTCAGGGTGACTGGAGGGATGAATGCCCTTTACAGTAATAAAGAAATTTGAAGAAGGGAAGATTTGGGAAGGAAGATGAATTATAGTTGGGCATAATGAGTTGGAGATGTCTTAAGATGCCCAAGAAGCAGATGGAGATGTAAGACTATAGCCAGGAAAAAGGTTATGGCTGGATAAATAGATCAAGAATCATCTGCACAGAAATGACAATTGAACCCTTGGAAGCTGATGGGGCTCACTAAGGAAGGAACATAGAAGGAGAAGAGAAAAGGTTCACGAATAGAGCCTTGAGGGATAGTCAGAGCTAACAGGTGAGACTGGATGAGGATCCTGCAAGAGAGACTGAAGAGTGGTTAGACAGGTAAACAGGAGAGTAGTGTCCCAAACCTGCAAAGGGAAGAGAGTAAGTCAGAAAGAAAGTGATCATTACTACCAAAAGTTGCTCAGATAAGTATTGAGAAAATACAACTAAGAGATCATTGGTAAATCCACATAAATAATCAGCATTTCTCTATCTTACCAACAAAACTAGCAGGAAGAGACAGAAAGAAAAATTTCATTTAAAATAACTGCTGACAATATAAAATGCTTGGGAGTATACTTGTAAGAGTTCGCCCCATCCACATCCACAGTTAAGATACTAATTCTGTATTTCCCACCATACTATTTTCCCCAAGTTATCCTTTTCTTTCTCCTTTAACCCTTTCCCTCTTCACTAGTGTTTTTCTTCTGACCCCTACCTTCCTCAATCTGCCTTTTCTTCTTTCAACTTCACCTTTCTTAATTGAGAGTATACTTGCCAAGGCACACTGGGGAACTATTTAAACACAGCTGCAAAATACTTTTCACATAAAGACAGTTAAACATCTGTAGATATACTAATTGCTCATGGGTAGGTTGAGCCAAAATAATAAAATTTACAATTCTTCAAATTAATTTACTTATCCAGTGCCATAACAAACTACTAAAAAATTATTTTCTAGAGCTAAACATTTTTTTTAATCATTTGGAAGCATAAAAGATCAAGAATATCAAGGGAATCAGTGAAGGAAAAAGTGAAAGAAGACTACCTAGAAATACCAGACTTCAAACTATATTACAAAGCAGTAATTATTGAAACAATCTGGTACTAGTTAAGAAATAGGATTGTGGATCAGTGGAATAGATTAGGTATACAGTGTAGAGAGCCACGTGATCATAGTTATCTAGTGTTTGATAAACCCAAAGATCCAATCTTTTGTGTCAAGAACTTGCTATTTGATAAAAACTGCCAGGAAAACTAGGAAGTGTTCTGGCAAAAACAAGGATAATCTAATATCTCAACTAAATACCAAGACAAGGTCCAAAAATGTAAATAAGTTAAACCTAAAGAATGATATAAGCAACTTAGGCAAGCATGGAAAATGTGCCCCATAGAACTATGGATAATGAATGAGTTTATGACCAAATAAAGAGAAGATCATGAGAGGTGAAATATATAATTCTGATTCTATGAAAACCAATTCAGCCAAATATTAGAAGAAAAGCAAAATACTGGTGAGGTAGTTATGGAAAGGAATTTTTCAAAGAGTTTGTCTGATAAAAATCATTTCTCAAATATATAGGGAATTGGGCCAAATTTACCAAAAAAAAAAAAAGAAGAGCCATTCCTCAATTGATAAATGGTCAAAGAATATAAACAAGCAGTTTTCAGAAGAAAAATCAAATCTATCAATACTTATGTAAAAAAAAGTTCTGTAAACCACTACTGGTTAGAGAAATCCACATTAAAACAACTCTGAGATACTACCTCATACCTATCAAACTGGCTAATATGACAGAAAAGGAAAATGGTAAATACTGAAGAGTATATGGGGGGGGGAAGTGCCACTTATGCACTAATGATGAAATTGTGAACTGGGCCAATCATTCTAGAGAAGAATTTGGAACTATGTCCAAAGAGCTATGAAACTCTGCATATTCTTTGATTTGGCAATATCACTAATAGCTCTGCATCCCAAAGAGATCAAAGAAAAGGGAAAAGGACATATATCTATGTATGTATATATGTGTATATATACACATACATAGATTTATAGCAGTTCTTTTTGTTATGACTAAGAATTAGAAATCAAGGGGATATCCATCAATTTGGGAATGACCAAACAAGTTGTATATGCTTATGATGGAATATTATTATGCTATAAGAAATGAGGAGAGGGCCAGCTAGGTCAAATAGTGGTTAGAGTACCAGCCCTGAAGTCAGGAGGACCCAAGTTCAAATCTGGTCTCAGACACTTAACACGTCCTAGCTGTGTGACCCTGAGCAAGTTACTTAATCCCAATTGCCTCAGCAAAAAAAAAAAAAAAAGGAAGAAAGAAAGAAAGAAATGAGGAGCAGAATGGTTTCAGAAAAAACTTGGAAAGACTTACATGAGCTGATGCAAAGTGAAGAGAGCAGAAGTAGGAGAACATAATACAAAATAAGAGCAACATTATAACAATTACCAACTGTGGAAAATCTTAGCAACTATAATCAAGACAATGATACAATTCCAAAGGACCCATGGTGGAAAATGTTCTCCATCTCCAAAGAGAGAACTGATACACTCTGAATATATATTGAAGCATACTTTGAAAAAATACATCTTTCTTGCTTTATTTTTGTCTGTGTTTTCTTTTGTAATATAGCTAGCATGAAAACATGTTTTGCACGGCTTCATATGTATAACAGATATCAAATTGCTTGCCTTCTCAAGGAGGGGGAACAGCGGGAAGAAAGGAGATCATTTAGAACTGAAATTAAAAAAAATGATTGTTAAAAATTTTGACTGTAACTGGGACATATTTAACTAAACAAATGAAAGTGTTTTTTAAAAAAGAAATGATGAAAGGCCAGGTTTCAGAAAAACCTGGGAAGACTTATATGAACTCATGCAAAGTAAAGTGAACAGAACCAGAACACTGTACACAGTAACAGCAATATTGTAACTGTGATCAACTGTGAAAGACTTAGCTGCTGTGTCCAAGATAATAATTCAAGACAGCTCCGAAGGACCCATGATGAAAATTGCTCTCCATCTCCAGATAGAACTGATGGCCTCTTTGTGATGGAAGCACATATTTTTTACTTTATTTTTCTTGTCTTCCTCCCCCTTCCCCCTTACCCTGGCAACATGGCTAATATGGAAATGTGTTTTGCATGACTTCACATGTATAATGGGCACTCCATTGCTTGCCTTCTCAATGAGTGGGGGAAGGGCTAGAGGGAGAAAAATTATTTAGAACTTGAAATTTAAAAAAAATGTTGAAAAAAGAAGAAAAACAAAAGATCATTGGCAAAGATCTGACAATTCTAAAGGACTTATGATAACATTTAGTGCCCATTTTTCTCTGGGCACAGATTAAAATGTATGTTCTTAGTTTTTTTTCATGTGACTAATGCAGGGATTTGTTTTGCTTGACTATATAAATTTGATATAGGTTTTGTTTTTCTTGCCTTCTCAATGAGTGTAGAAGGTAAAGTAGGAGGGAGAGAAAATGATTTTTAAAAATCATTGGCAACTTTGAAGAGAGTAATTTCAGCTGACTGATAGGTCAAAACTCTTTGACATTTAGAATCCAGTGAGAAAAGAGGAGCCCAATGTAAACAGCTTTCTGTAGGAGTTTAACTGTGAAGAGGAGACATAAAGGAAGATAGCTCATTGGAAGGGTCAAATACACACACACACACACACACACACACACACACACACACACACACACTTTTTTTTAAAATGGAGGCTAATAGTGGAATGATGCAAGCATCAAAGTATATAGTAGATAAACATTAAAGATTAATGAGAGCAGGTATAGAAGCTGGTGGCTCAGTGAATAGAGCATTGGGCCGACAGTTAGGAATATCTGAATTCAAATCCAGCCTGGGATACTTTCTAGCTATGTGGCCCTGGACAACCTTAGATTGGATCCACTGGAGAAGGAAATGGCAAGCCATTCCAGTATATTTGCCAAGAAGGGGACAACTATAGCCTATGGGGTCACAAGAGTTGGATATGTCTGAGCAATGGCAACCGAAAGTATGGTGGAAAAGACAAAAAGAAATGAGATCAAATGTGGTTGTAGAGGGGTTTGCTTTGGCATGTGAAACAAGGATGAAAGGACCAAGTAGGGAAAGAGATTCAAATGATTGACAAGAGAATGAGAGAAGAGGAAGATCTTAGCAAATGACCTCAGTGAAATATAAATTGAGATGATGTGATAAAGGAAAAAAGGAAGGAAACAAGAATTTATTAAACACTCACTATGTGCCAGAAACTACATAAAGTACTTTAGAAATATTAGTTGAGAAATTAGGGAAAGAGATTTCAGGACAGGTGAAAAGGTTAGGAGCTGATATGGTGAATCAAGGATAAATCAGTTAGGGACATAGAAAACAATCACCTTGCAACAGTGAGGGCCTGAATGAATAGACCCAGTCAGCATGGATTCATGATTTTCTCTAGGTTCATTCAGCAGCACATGAATAAAAATAAAGGTAGTGAGAGTAATCCAAGGTTTGGGGCTGGCAAGGCATAATTGGTAATAAGATAAGGAGATCAGGGACTTTAAAGAACAATGTAGCTATCTGATGATTCACCAAGAGGACTAGATAAGGAAGGGAGAGGTGATAGCCTGGAAGGAAACTGAGGGAGGAAGGATTAGAGATCAGGATGAGAAAGAATAACAAAGTTAGGGGGTCATGAGTCCAAAGGAAAGATGGAGATCATGATGATGATCTGATAAAGGAATTCCAGAGTTCATGAACATGGATATGTGCTTTTGTGGGTGATGATAAGACTATCTCTGTGGGCATCGAAGGTGGGGTGGAGAAGGTCATGGGAAATAAATAAGTTGAACTAGGAAGTTAGGATGCTTGAAAGAGTATTAATATGTAAGTCCTCTAGTATGAAGGCAGGAGCTAGGAAGAAGAAAAAGACTGTGACCCAAGCACTGAGTTCATGAAGGATGGGGACTATTCTGGGAGTTAGGAGACAACAGCTAGCAGGATTTTGATTGGGTGACCCTCAGTGGAAGTGAAGTTACTGAGTGAGGATGAGAAAGAAGAGAGCCAAAAGAGGAAATGAGGAGCAAGGAGAATTCCAACTCCCTTCAACCAGTGTGAATCTGGGGAAATGAGCGAAAGTTCTTCCAGTGCTGGAAAGGGAACATTTGATCCCAACAACAACCTTGATATGAGAAACATAAAAGAATAGTGAGTAGAGAGCTGGCTTCCAAGCTGGGAAGACCCATACAAGTCTTCCCTCAGACCCATCCTGATTTGTGTGATGCTGACCTAGTCTCTTCACTCCCCAGTGCCATGGGCAACTTTCTAAAATATACACTGCAGAGAAGGGCCCTTTCAACCCTGAGGAAACCCCACCCTTTTTATTTATGTCTTTTTATTCTGATCTGGAGATATCCCATCTACCAATCCACTCAGGGGGCCTTTCCCTGAGCAAAACCAGTCAAAGAAACAGTCAAGACTGCCAATATATACAGTATTCTGTAGCCATAGTCGCCCCCTCCCCTTTCTCTAAAGAAAGGAACAAGATGTATGAGGCACCATGAATAGAGTCCTAGACTATGATAGAACCAAGATCGAATCCTGCTTCAGATACTTAACTTACCAGCTCTATGACTTTGAGTAGGTCACAACCACTCTGTACCTGTTTCCTCAACTGCAAAATATAAAGAATAGTAAGATGCAGCACAAAGCTTAGAGGGACAGAAGAAACAAGAGAAACTGCTCTGAGGACTGGGACAGGCCTGGGGAGCTCAGCCCATTTCACCATCTGGTAACTTCTTGAATTCACAAATATATGTGGTACCTTGGCACTAAGCTTTTTTGTTAGCAGCTGCCACCAGACGGCAACTGCTCTCAGGACCTTCTGATCATTGTGCTCACCATCAAGAAGAGATGAGGAAAGGGATCTGCTTTATTTTGTTGAGAAGAAGGGAGCTTTGAGCATCAGGCATGGTTGCTATGTTAGTTGGTTTGCTTAATAGTTTATCACATAAGTGAGGGTATGATTCAGATTTAAAACAAAGAGGAGGCTGTATGGGAGAGTAGAAACAGCAAGGGATGTAGAGTCAGAGGAACTGGGTTCGAATCTCCCCTTTGCCACCTGGGTCACTTCTCTGGATCTTAGTTTCTTTCCTCAACTGAAAAAGGAGGAGGCTGGACTCCTGATCTTTGAGGTTGCTTCTTTGCCTAGATCAATGAGCAATAAAGAGTAATTTGGTGCCCTTTAAATTCAATACTTTGGGATAAAATTCTGGCCACCCCACCTCTGCAGCTGGACATCACCACTTAGGGCACCACTGAACCCTTTGTTTTAAATTGGCAGATGAGGAGATGTTATCATGGGTGTTTTAACTCAGCTGGTCACATTGCTCCCCCTTTAGCATGGACTGCAAGCACTCCCCACCATGGAAGCGGCAAGCAGCCTGTGGAGGATTCTGGGGTGGAAATTCGAGGCAAGTGCTTTGTTTTTCCCAAGAGCTCAGCATCATTGATTTGCATCAGCACCTCCAGAATAGTCTTTGGTCTTTCCTTAAAGATACTATCTAAACTGTGAAATTCATTAAATGGCCCCAGCCAGGGAGCGGGTTATTTAAAACAACATCACTAATGGTCCAATATCTCAGCTGTCCACGCTGATAGTGAACATTGTCTTGGCCAGTGTTATCAGTCCCGGACACCCGCTATGAATATTGATCCACAGCTTGTTACAGCCATCACTTGCCATCAGGACAGGTCAGGGTTGAAACCCACCTAGCATCAAAGCAATTTAAAGACAGAACTCAGACAGAATTTTAATGTCCGTGCTGAGAAAACAAGTCGGGCCAGGAACACAGGGAAGGTGGATTGCTAAAAATACACATACATATCTGTGCATTAGAGGAAAACAGCAGGAGAAATCAGCTGCCCCACTGAGGGGGATGTCAAAGGGATTCCATTACCATTCCCAGGCTGGCATTCCTACAGACTTAACTTGTCCGGGGCTTTCTCTTCCAACCTTGTGAACAAGGGAGCTCACGTTGCCTGGCCCTCAATCTATGGAGAATCGGAGACATGGTTACTTTCCTCCCAAGTCGATCTGTCCTTAAGATCCCAGTTATCTGATTGACTATCTGGTGGTCTCCAGCTGCTCGGGGGCTGAACAGAGCAAGGCAAAACGAACTAAAAAAGAGGCCACAGGAATGGCTGACCAAGATGGGGTCTGGATGTCATGGGATGCAGTACCATCATGAGAAGTGATGAGTAGAAAAATGGGGAGTCTCCTAGGAGCTGAAGCAGAGGGAAGAAAGCCAGATCAGAATAAAATACACAATGACTGTCCCAGTTGGACTCTGTCTGGAATCACCAACTTCCCATTTGGAGAACAGATGAAGAAACACACCTCTGACAGTACACAAGTATAGGTGAGAAATGGGTGTAGGATATTGGGCTCAGACTGTCTGGACCCTGAAGGGGAGGTGGGTGGGCTTACCTGTTTTTCTTTGCTAAAAAGCTTGGTGCCAAAACAGAAATATTAATACTTTTTTTTAAAGCTAATGCAACAACTCATCAATTGCAATAACTAAATGAGCAAATAAATGAGTGAATGGGCATTTACTAAACATCTATGATGTTCCCTTGTACCTAACTAGTGATAAAGATGGGGGAAGAGGGGAAAGGTAGAATCTCTGCTCTCAAAGAATTTATTTCCAAAAGGAATAGGGATTTCTGATATTTGTACTTGCGGGAGGCAAGAACAACTTGGCCAAAGCTAAGGGTAGGGAGACAGTGCTTCACAAATAATTACATTATCCTATTTTATTTATTGTGTGCATATGCAGAGTAAAATATAAAATTTCTTTCCTTTTATATTGAGTAAAAAGTACCAGGAAAATTTGGGACACTATAATCAAGAATCCCAGCATATAGAAAAAGGTATGGGAGCCAGGGAGGGTAGCTTTGGTCAAAGAGATTGTTTGTCTGGCCATAAGGTTCTGGGTTACAAGACTCTCTTTCCAGTCACCAATGGCAGCCCTGATTTGATTACTGTTACTAGAATGAGAATATAAGGTAGAAAGGGAGAAGGAAATGATATATACCAGGGCAGGACAGATGGCAAGGCATCCATAATAAGTCAATCCTGTTAATGATCAATAATTCTCTGGGGGAGAGATCTATTTCTGCCATTTTATTTTTCAATCAATAAGTATTTATTTTCTCTCCCTCCTATCCTCCTAAATGAAAGGAAAAAAAAAAAAACCTTTGCAAAAGATATCCACAGAAAATCAAAACAAATTCTCACAATGCCTAAATCCAAAAAGTACACATCTCATTCTGATATCCTGATTAGTGTTCTGCAAGGATTGGATACGACATTGGACAGAGATCTGAAATCCTTCCAAGTCATTTACAATGTTGCTGTTTTCATATAAGTGATTCTTTTGGTTCTGCTCACATTACTCCATTTCAGTTCATATAAATCTTCCCGGGCTTCTCTGAACACACCTATTCCATCATTCCTTGGGGCACAATAGTATTCCATTATCATAATTTCTTCAATCATTCTTGGATTGATGGGAACACTCTCTCTATATATATTCCTTATCTCTTCCTTTAAGCTCTTTAGGGACTAGTTTTTTTTCACTGGGTCAAAGGGAATGAATAGTTTAATGACTTTTAGGGCACAGTTTCAAATTGCTTTCCAAATAACTGCATCCAGTTCACATCAAGGAATGTCTTTTTAAAAATAATATATTGTTTTCTCCCAATTACATATCAAGACAATTTTTAGCATTTTAAATTCCAAATTTTTCTCTCTTCTGCCTTCCCTCCCTTTCACTCTTCCTAAAATGATAGACAATTTAATAAAAGCTATCATGTAAAACACATATTAATTACAGTTGTGAAAGAAGAAACAGATCAAAGGGGAAAAAAAAAAGATGAAAAAACTATGCTTTGATCTGCAATTAAAGTCCACCAGTTCTTTATTTAGCATTTTCCTTCCTGAATCCTTTGTACTTGCCTTGGATCGTTGTGTTTTTCCGAGGCACTGAGCCACTCATACTTAATCATCACACAGTGTTGCTGATACTATGTAGGATGTTTTCCTGGTTCTGCTCATTTCACTTTGTATCAGTTCATACAAATCTTTCCAGGTTTTTCTGAAATCTGCCTTTTCAGCATTTTTTATTTCATTACATTTCTATACCACATTTTGTTGAGTCATTCCCTACTTGGTGGGCAGGAGAATGTATTTTGTAAGGGAGATTCTTTGAGCATTTCTGGGAAGTACCTTTTTCAAAATAAAGTGTATCAACATGTTTTAAAGCGAACCAGATCTGTCTCTGATGATTTTTGGATGATATTGTGTGAACATAGTATTTATTCTCTCATTTGCCATTTTTTTTCATTTGCCATTTCTTTTGGGCTTTCTAGGTAAACTCATTCTTTCTTGCCCCTACCAACACCATGAGTTTTCCAAAAAAAAAAAAAAAAAAAAAAAAAAAAAAAAAAGGTGATTCCTTTAACAAGAACAATAAAAATCTCAAAGCAATCCCAAATTCTGGCTAAAAGAAAGGCATTGTTTTAATCTGCTGCTCAAGCCCAATGATTTTCACCTCATCCACACAGCATCGCTGCTACCATCCACGGAAAAGTGGATGGAAATGCATTTCCGAATGCAGTCAACCCTGAACTGAAGGAAGAACTGTGAAATGCTCATTTTGGACAAAGCTTCAGAAAACTTAATAGTTACTTTGGGAAACTCTTGATATTGAGGATACATTGGATGTAATGGGCTTGGTGTCAAGAAGGCCTGGAATCAAATTCTGCTTGGGACACTGGGCGGAAGAAACTCCATTTGGGGGGGGGAGGATAAATGCCTAGAGCTTCCCAAAGAATTAATAAATTACCATACATGAACCTTCACCATCTCCAAAAATGGAACCAATGATATTTGCTTTTCTGCTCTCCCAAGGTTATGACGAGGCTCAAATTAAATAATATTTATAAAATGATCTGCCAGCTTCAAAACCTGTAAAAATGCTCAGTGTAGGTTCTTGGGGGAAATGTGCATCAATGCATACACAATGTCCAGCCAATCAACTGACAAATATTTATTTTTAAGCACTTGTCATGGGTCAGAAAGAGGCATTAACTTAAGTTTGAGGCAAAGGTTCATTCTTGCCT
The DNA here is from genome assembly GCA_023553655.1 of Myrmecobius fasciatus. Lineage (NCBI taxonomy): Eukaryota > Metazoa > Chordata > Mammalia > Dasyuromorphia > Myrmecobiidae > Myrmecobius > Myrmecobius fasciatus. The sequence goes on from JAJPUD010014609.1 coordinate 36,239, forward strand.
TCAGATACCCAGTACATGAGAGATAGTGCAGGATAATGAATAAAGAGTCAGCCTTGGAGCTAGAAAGGTCTGACTGTGTGACCATGTAACCTATCTGTGCTCCAGGCAGTTTGCTAACATCCAAAGTGCCTCAAGTGCTAATTTCAGGGCTAGTGGGAGTGTCTACACTGGGAGTTCCCAATACCATTGAAATCACAAATCCAATCCCTAAGTCATATCCAACACATATGTGGATTATGTGGATGACAGCCCTCCCGTTCCTTAATTAAGTTCATTACACATGTATACACATAACTAGTAAGGAATTTCAAAGAGCAGGAGTACGAGCTGTCATTAGGGAAATGTATGAATGAATTACAGAAGGACTGCTGGGAGATGTCCCATTGAATCCTCCCCAGGTGAGGTAGAGGGAGGGAGGGGGGTGCAGGCTTCCCATGGGGAGCCTCAGAGGGAATCCGAAGAATGGGCAGGCGTATGGGGCCGATCAGATCCCCGAAGGAGACATCCCAATGAAAGAGCACTGGGGCAGGGTGTTTAAGGCCCGTTTACTTTTAAATATTTATTGCTTTGTTTTGATGGCACAGGCCCCACCCCCAAGTCGCATTCTCCCCTACAACAAAGGCAAACACTTAAGCAATGACACTGGCTCGCACCTTGCCTCTTTTCCAAATTGTTTCACCCTGCCCAGCTCCCATTCTCTTATTAATTCTTCTGGGACTACTTTAATAAGTGTTGGTTGAATCCAGTTGAATTGAATACTAAAGGCTTGGAGAAGCTCAAATCAGAGGGAGGAAGAGGGAAATAAAGATTTAACGAGGAGACCAAGTTAGGAGCCAAACGGTGCACCTGCTCCCTCTCTATCTTCCTTTGCTCTTTGGGTACTCCTAAGTGGGTGCACTTCCCCCCTCTCCCTCCCCTCCCCCAGCCTCGGGCCACATTCTCTGACCTGGCGTTAGTAAGCGTGAGTTCAATCACTTATCGGTTGGGCATCTTGGGGCAAATCCCATCTTCTGTCTGCTTCGTTTCCTCAATTATAAACTGGGGGGGACAGCACCAGCCCTTAGAGGGTGCTTGTTTAAGAAATTCTCCTTCATTTTCTTCCTCCCATTCGCCTTCCCTCCTTTTTTTGTCTCCCTGCTTCCTTCCCTGTTCCCGGGTTCCCTGGCTCAGGCCCCTGCACCTTGCTGGGGGGGGGGGGGAGGAGACCCGGTTCCCTCCCCAGTGAGCTGGAATTCTGGAACATGTGAGCGAGGGGCGGTCGGCGAGGGCTTTCAAGCCGGCAGAGAACACTCAGGCAGCCCCGGGGAGGAGAAGGGAGGCTTTGAATGTGAAAGGCTAAAAAGAGACCCCCTGGCCGGGCTCCTTTTCCAGCGCAGATGGGGCCTGCAATGAGCAGCTTGCCCCTCCTCTTCCTCTCCTTTACCTGCTCGGATGATCCTAATTGCCGAGGCTTTGTGCTGGAGCCCCAGGGGGCCGAAGAGGGTCTGCCCAGCCGTGGGACGGGAAGGGGAGCGGGGGGAGGGGATGGGGATGGGGATGGGGATGGGGATGGGGATGGGGATGGGGATGGGGTTGGCGATGGGGATGGGGATGGGGATGGATGGGGATGGGGATGGGAATGGGGATGGCGATGGGGATGGGGATGGGGATGGGGATGGGGATGGGGTTGGGGATAAGGATGGGAATGGGGATAGGGATGGGGATGGGAATGGGGATGGGTCAGAACCTCCGGGTGGGCCTCTGCGACCAGAGTCTGGGGTCACCTCTGACCTGGACAAAGCAAAGGTTTAGGGCAGTGCGTCCAAGAGACACTTGGAGAAGCAGGTAGACCTCCTTCTACTCTCCACTCTCTGACCTGAAATCCCGACTGCAGCAAAGGCTTTCTACGCAGCGGGAAGCGGGTCTGGGACGAAGGGAGGGGCTAGAATTCCCGGTGACTTCAAAGCCTCCACCTGCTGCCTCCTCAGCCCAATATTCCCTGCCCCGCCCCGCAAGTGACTGAGCCTGGAGTCCCAGACTGAGGAGACACGCTTCCTCGGTGTGGGGAATGAACACACTAGTGGGCATTTCCGCTGCTCTTGCCTTACGTTAGTTCATTTGACCATACTCTACCCCGGGGGTTCAAGTCCCGCCTGGGAATATAGTGGGTGAGTGACCCTGGACCAGTCAACGTAGCGGGCCGCTCTCTGACACCCCAAGTTACCCGGCCGCTTCAAAGGGGGCAGAGTGGGCTATGTAGATGAAATCTCAGATTGGGAACAAAACCAAAGCCAGTCGCCCGTGGTCCCCGAGCTGCGTCCGGCCAAATCCTTGGAGTCTGAGTCCGACTCGGGTTCCAAGATTTGGAAAGAGAAGGCAGCTCAGAGGCCAGTGGCCCGCTCGCTTTTACAGCTGAGTTTCCGAGAGGAGAGGGGATGTGCCCAGAGTCACTGTAGGGCTGTAAGGGTCCGAGGAGAAACTCGCACCCTGGTCTTCCAGCAGCAGCCAGCCTGCTGATCCCGCTGCACCGAAATGCCTCAGAGCCCCCCTCCCTTTCAGCCATGTCCTGCCCCCTCCGGCTAATCGGTGCGATCCCCAGAACTCTGGCATCCGGAAGGTGGGCTGGCCACTTGTGCCCTAAGAGTCTGGGAGCCACTGGGACCGAGAGACTTGGCTTCTGAAGACTGGAGTCGGCTTGGCCATCTGGGAGTCCGAGGCTAGCCCTCTCGGCTTCCTCCTCCTAGCTGAGACTTTACCAGATCTCAGCAAAGACAATGACCCCCCTCCTTCTACCCCCCCCCCCCCCCATCATCCCGGGCCCTGAACGTTTGACTCATGGGAGTCAGGCTCCCGGAATCTGCCCAAGGGCTCTGGGAATCCGTGGGCCTTAGAGCCAAGGAAGAAGAAGCCTTAGAAATTGGTGGGGGTGGGGGGTGAGGGGGTGGAACTTAGGTGACAACTCCGCCCTCCTCCAACCCCCCAGCGCCCCGGCAGCCGAGAAAAGGCTTTACTTGTCCAAGAAGCCGGGAGCCTCGGCTTCAGACCCCCAGCGGCTGCGCGCCCCAGACAAGCAACCATTGGGAGGGAGGGTTTGCTTAACGACCCTCAGAAGCCAGTCCTCTGCTCGGTCCTCGTCCCCGTGCCATCCCTGTCCCCGCCCTCCATCCCTCTCCACGTGGCTGGAGCCCCCAGAGCCTAGCCAGTGCCCCCAGCCGCCCCCCCCCCCCCCCCCCCCCCCCAGCCTTTTCACTTTCCAGTCCCCCTCCTCCCCGTTCCCTACCCCTCCTCTTCCTGGAGATCAGCGGCGCCGCCACTCGGTACTGGACCTCCGGGAGTCCCAGCCTCAATGTCTGGGCAGCTCGGCACCTAGGCGTGCTGCCGGCCCGCAGCCATCGGTCCGTCAGCCAGTCCGCCTGACTGGATCCGCCTCCGGGGGCCGCTGCCTCTGTGCATCCATTCCTCCGGGCTGCCCAGGAGCGCGCAGGGAGGGCTCGCTTCAAGACGCCCCCCCCCCCCGATCTCCCATCCCTTCTGCCAGCCACCTTCCCGACGTGGGTCCTCCGCCCGAAGCTGCCCAGTTCGGCGGGCATCTCTCCGAGGACGGGCATGCTGGCATGTCAGAACAGCGGGGCCAAAGTGGCCCCTGGCCACCACAAGATCTCCTTCTCCATTTTAGACATCCTGGACCCGCAGAAATTCACCCGGAGACGGGGCCCCGTGGTCCGGGGAGGCCTCTGCGCTCCCCGGGAACAAGACAAAAGTTTGGGACAGATGGAGAATGCCGAGACGGAGCCCGGCTGCCGGAGGGAGGCTGAGATCTCAGGTAAGGATATCATGGTGCTCCGGTGCCCCCAGGCCCGAAGCTGCTCTTGCTTCCCTCCCTGCCTCAGCTCGGAGGTGGCTGAGGGTGGCCGGGGCTCTCTCCAACTTTTCACCTGCCATTTGGGTTGTCCCAGGCAGCTCGCTCTCTCTCTCTCTCTCTCTCTCTCTCTCTCTCTCTCTCTCTCTCTC
>JAJPUD010014610.1:0-30364 GCA_023553655.1 Myrmecobius fasciatus
CCCCGGCCCCGGCCCCGGCCCGGGGCCCCGCAGTCTCCTCCGCCCGGCCCGCCTCCTTGGGGCTCGTGGCTTGCTGCTGCGCTGCTCCCCTCCGGGCCTGGTCCCCCGGAGCTCCTGCTCTTGGGCCGCGCGGCCCCTCGCTCAGCTCGCCTCAGCTCGGCCCAGTGCCTGCCCGGCTCCCACGCCTCCAGTCCCCTCGCTCTGGCCTCCCTCCAGCCCCCAGCTTTTCCCCATCCTTTTCCATTCCCCCCAACTCCCCGCCCCCAGCATTTTCTTCCCTGGGAAGGCTTTGGGCCTGGGCCCTGGGGCCCCCCTTCCCGCAGCCCCAGCCCCTCTAGTCTTAGGGCCCCTGCCCCGCCTCCCCTGCCCTTCCGCCCCTCACTCCCACCCCTCAGCCCTGGGGTTCCAGGCTCTCAGGCCTTCATTTCCTTAGCTCCCTCCCCCTCTCTCCGCCCCACCCCCTCTCTCAGTTCCCAGGCTCTTAACCATCAGGTTTCTGGCTCCTGGTCCCATAGCCCAGTACATCCCTGCTCTCACCCTCTATCCCAACCCCAAACCCTGCCACCATGCTGCCATCCCAGGAGGCCTCGAAGCTGTACCATGAGCATTATATGCGGAACTCGCGGGCCATTGGGGTGCTGTGGGCTATCTTCACCATCTGCTTCGCCATCATCAACGTGGTGGTCTTCATCCAGCCCTACTGGGTGGGCGACAGTGTGAGCACCCCTAAGCCCGGCTACTTCGGCCTCTTCCACTACTGCGTGGGGAGCGGGCTGACTGGCCGGGAGCTCACCTGCCGAGGCTCCTTCACCGACTTCAGCACCATCCCGTCCGGGGCCTTCAAGGCGGCTGCCTTCTTCGTGCTGCTGTCCATGGTGCTGATCCTGGGCTGCATCACCTGTTTCGCCCTCTTCTTCTTCTGCAACACAGCCACAGTCTACAAGATCTGTGCCTGGATGCAACTGCTTGCAGGTAGGAGGGTGGAGGTGGCAATGGGAGGAAACCTGGGGGACCCCGGGGCCCGTGCACAGTGGACATGAGGGTACCTGCCTCCCAGACTCCCTCCAAGTCTGCTTGTGTTGGCCTTGGGGGTAAGTAGAGGTCTCTGGCTTTATAAGAGGGAAGAGACAAGGATTTATGAGAACATGTTATCCAGGATTGTCAGTATCACTTCTTAAAGTATCACCTCCTCTACCTGATCTTCACTGGTCATTCAGGATTTGAGGGGGTTGCAGAGAATACTTTTTTAGGAAGTTCTCTTCTTTGGGCTCAGTCTTTAAGGTTGTATTAGAGTGTGAATTAGAGTATAATTATCTTATAGAGCAATAGACTGTATTTGTGAATTAGTGTTATGTTAGGAGATGGCATGGGGGGAATGAGTATAGAGTTTATATGTGTGTGTATTTGTGTGTAGAATATGTGCTGAGAAAGCATTTCAGTGTGTGACTGTGGAGGCTGGAAGAGGAGTATGTATTTGAAGAGTGTGAATGTGAAGGGTTATGTAGTTAGGGAGATCTCTTAAGCATCTAACACATACTTGGGACACCCAAATTGGAATATATCATTCAATAAAGTGGTTTTCTGGATCTTGTCTTCTTCGAGGAGGGTTCTGTTAGCTCACAGGACTTTCTGAAATATCAAGATATTTCAGATAATGCTAAAGCATTATCCTTAGCCAGAGAAGAGAATGTTGGGAAAGAGGACTGATTGCTATGAATGTCTTCCAGAATCCATTAGAGTTATCCTTTTAGATTGGAGACAGAATTTGAAGACTCAGCTCCTCCCTGCATTTGTCTGAGTGCATGCATGGATGGAGGTGGGGGTGGAGTAGGATGGTTGGAATTGGGAGGTGGGGGAGGAGGCATAGGAACAAATGGAAATAGTTGGAGGAACCCCATCAGCCTGAGGTGAATAGGATGAGAAAGTATGACTATAAGTGATGGATAGTATTATTTAATAAAGAGACCGGAACTTCTCTAGCCAAGTGAGGGCTTTCCCTTTCAGAGCAATCATCTTAGGAGGCCACACACATTGCTCAACACATCGTGAGAAATTCTTTTTTGGAAGCTGCCTTCTGAGCCTATGACACATTTTAACAACATCCCAATGAGAATAAATCTTGGTCCTTTGAGGTTGGATTTTACTTTTGGAAATAAGACAAAGTTAGTTGAAGTGAGTAGTGTATGTGAGTTTGTGTGTGTTGTGTATGTGTGCCTATTCATATTGATGGTAATATTGATGATAAAAATGAGAAAGGACTGTAACATGAGGTAGATTTTCTTGTGTAATGACTTTGAAGATGATTCCTAAAAAAGGTTACAACAAAGTTATAAGGCAGTCTTGTTAGAGTAAGTACAAAGCTCCCCCTCCACTTCACCCAGTAACTGCTTTGGTGTAGATAACGTTTCATAAATCCAAATCTATTAAAAAGAGAAGTATCACTCTACAGTTATTCCTCATATTACTTTATGGACCCTCTTATGACTGCAAATAGGCCAGGGTAGGGATAAGCAATATTTATCTATGTATAGTTGTCTAAGCAGGAGCCTTTTTGTTACACAGAGTGAGGATTCTATATTTATCAGTCTTTTTAGGTTTTTATTTTATCCACCACCCCCAATCTCTCCCCAAGCCCCTCAGTGGCAATCTGGACAATAGCTATAGATGGTTTCTAGTTTTCTAGTATTAAAGTTCTCAGCCATTCTTTGGGAAGTTTTCAGTGCTTCAAAGATTTGCTGATGATTTCCTGGTCCTCAGATTCCCTATAATCCATGGAAATTTAATCTTGAGGATTTGATATTTTTCTGGTTTAATTGCTGTTGTCTAGGATTTCTGAGCAATCATAGATTTATAAAACATTAGGACTAGAAGGAACCTTAGGAATCGTCTGGTTCAACTCCCTAATCTTACAGATGAGAAAAAAAAGAGGCCTGAAGAGGGCAATATCTTGCCCCAAGGTCACACATGGTTCCTGGAAAAGCTGCTACTAAAACTTAGATCTCCTGAATTCCAGCCTTCATGTTCTTCTTTGTGCTGTCAGAGCCAAGGAAGGAACAGAAAGAACTAAGAGTTTGATCCATTTGATTGAAGATATTTGGGCTCTCAGAGGCTGAGATTCTGTTTAATTGATAGGTTTTATCTCCTAGGACACCATTTCATCCAGATATTTTGCAAGCCTCCTAAGAAGAAAAGGATCCAGTCATTCTTTCAGAAACCAAAGCCAAGGATATAATGTTCATCCTTGCATTGGTATATAGCACTCTATAATCTCTAAAGGGATGTTCATATCAATTTTCTTATTCTGTCCTCACCACAGCCCTTCAAAGCATATAAGCACATTATCATTGGCTCCATTTAATAAACGAGGAAACTGAGACTCAGAGAGTTTATATGCCTTGTCCAAGGTCACATAGACAAGTAGTGGCCAAACCAGGACTAGAACCTTGATCTCTTGACTGGCAGAGCAGTGGTCATCCATTTATTTCTTACATATTTGTTGAATAAATATTTATGTATGTAAAGAAGCTTATCATATGGTGGACTGCAAGGTGGTGAATTTTCTGGTCATGGCAACTCGAAGTCTACTATTAAGATTTTAGAAGAGCTGCAATATGTGTCAGTGGGTGCTTTCGCATTGGTGAAATCATAGGCCCCTGAAATATTGAAGTATGGAAGCTGTTTCATAAAATTTTCAATATTTCCCATGGCCAAGCTCTATAGGGAAATAGTCATTAACAGGTGACATTTATATTGCTCTACACAGATTTCAAAGTCCTTTACATGCAATATTTTATTTGTTCCTCATTATAATCCTGAGGGCACTAGCATGAGAATTAGCATCCCCATTTTACAAATGATAAAACTGAGGCTCAGAGAGATCAAGTGATTTGTCCAAGGTCTACAATGGTAGAGCCAGGACTAGAAGATAAGTCTCTTGAATATAAGTTTAGTGATTGTTTTCACTGTTACACTATTTTTCATTATATGAAAATGTCTTAAGATGACTCTTGCCCTCACAACTTAGTTGAGGTTCATTATGAGCATGTAAATGCATGAGATTTGTGTATGTGTGTATGTACACTAGCCTGAAAATCAAGAGACCCAGGTTCATGAACATATACATATCTTGCAGATAGATATGTATAGATGTATAAATTTGTATTTGTTCAATACTGGTGACTTCATTGATGGCCAGAGTTTCCAGTAAAAAAAAGTTCCTCAACCAATGTAGATCAGCACTTCCTATGCAACCTACAGTTTTAGAGAATCCCCTGGGACATTGAGAGGTTCAACTCAATAAACATATATTGAAAGTGCCTGTTTTGTGCCAGGCACTGTGCTAAGTGCTGGGAATGGAAGTCCCTGATGTCAAGGTGCTCACAATCTATTGAGGAGACAATATGCAAACATATATACAAAGCAAGCTATGCACAGAATAAATAGAAAATAATGAACAGAGAGAAGCCTGGAGAATTAAGCATTTGGGAAAGGCTTCCTGTAGATGGTAGGATTTTAGATGGGATTCAAAGAAAATCAAGGAGGTCAGGAGTCAGAGTGAGAGGACTCGAGCATGGGGTAAAGTCAGAGAGAATGCCCAGAGCCTGTGTTGGAGGGGCTAGTCCACAAAACAGTCAGTAGGCCAGTATCACTGAATTGAAGAGTATTGCTAAGGAATAAAGTGTAAGAAGACTGGAAAGGTAAAAGGGGGCTAGTTTATGAAGGGCTTTGAATGCCAAACTGAGCATTTTGTATTTGCATCTGAAGGCAACCTGAAGAGGAACCACTGGAGTTTATTGAATAAGGGGGTGACATGATCAGACTTGTGTTTAGAAAAATCACCTTAGTGACTGAGGAGAATGGATTAGAGTGAGGAAAGACTTGAGGCAGACAGACCCACCAGCAGCTATTGTAGTAATCAAGGCATGAGGTAATGTGACTTGCTTATCGTCATTTATTATCACCCATCTATTATGGGTCAAGATGGGAGCCAAACCCAGGTCTTTATAAATCTATTCACTATGCTATTATTAGAACAAAATAAACTAGGCAGTTAAGGATGTGTCATGTTAACAACATAGTCAAAAAGTACCATAAGAGACCAGAGGAAGAGGAGAACATTTATGGCAGATTGGGATGGAAGGCATGGGTGGAGAATGGAAGAATAGGGAACTTCAGAAGATCTAGTCAGAATCAAGGGAGTGTGATTTGAACTAAGTCTTGAGGAATGGGGCAAGTTTTTATAGGGGAGAGACACAGGATGGGAGAAGTCAAGAGAAAGAAAATGGTGTGGCAGAAAAAACAAGCTTAAAGGATAGTGAATGGATCACTTAACTGGTACAAGGTTTGTGTAGGGGGAAGGAGAGAAAGACAAATCTGGAAAGATAGATGGAGGAAGGTTGTAAAAAAAAAAAAAAGGAAGCTAGGACAAGACTTTGGAGTTTTTCCCCCCTGTAGTGTGTGTGTGTGTGTGTGTGTGTGTGTGTGTGTGTGTGTGTGTGTGAGAGAGAGAGAGAGAGAGAGAGAGAGAGAGAGAGAGAGAGAGACAAAGAGACAGAGACAGAGAGAGACAGAGATTCAAGTGGGAGTGATACAGGGAAATTAGCCTGCAATATTTTAATTACAAAACATATTAGAGAGGTTATAAATGCTGAGCTTCTTGTCCTAGGGAGGAACACAGTGAGAAAGAGGAAGACCTTATCTCTGGACAATATCTTGTAGACTTTGATAGAATTTTTGGATATTCTCAAAAATCAATCTCCTGTGCTATTTTCTTCACTGTATTCCCATGCCTCAAAATAGGTTGGTTGGGCAGATACACATAGGCAAGTGGGCTGTGGGCTTTGATGAAGGACTGGCAGGGAAGGACAAATTTGCCCCAAACCTGTCCGCTATTTGAATCTATATGTAAGGTTCTGAGGGATATGCCTAAGAAATGAAGGTAAAAAAAGTGTTAGGCAGAAGTTAGCCAAAGACATTGAGGTCAATTTTTGGACTTTTTTAATATCAACTTTTAGAACAATTTTACATGGTCATAACACTTATGTGTAAGAAAGAAGTGGTGAGAGCTGTCCATGAAGTCTGAGCAAGGCTCTGCTTCCCATTATTGGGAGATAATCGGCCCAACCCTACTGTGTGGATAATAATGGGAATGAGAATAACAGCAAAAATGATAAGAAAAATAACCAGCATTTATAAAATGCCCACTATGTGTTAGGCACTGTGCTAAGTACTTCATATTTTGTCATTTGATCCTCACAACAACCTTGGAAAGTGGTAGTAGGTGCTGTTATTATCCTCATTTTATAATTGAGGAAACTGAGGCAAATAGAGATTAAATGACTTATTAAACATTTATGTTTCTTTTTACAGTCATAAATCACATTATATCATTTGGTCCTCTCAACAATTTTGTGAGATATGTACTACAAGTGTGGTTATCTCCATTTTACAGATAAGGAAACTGAGGAAAGAGAGGCCAAGTGTACTCAAGGTCACATACAATTACTAAGTATCAGAGGTTGGATTCAAATACAGGTTCCTGATTTCATGTTCAACACTCCTTCCGCTATACATACCATACTGATGAACAATGACTGAGGGAGGGATAGAATCAGAAAGAGGAGAAATAAGAGGCTTAAAGGAGCTAAGAGTGAGATCAATCAATGTGTATTTAGGGATTTGCTTTTCTTTATCTCTTGCTTTTAACTGCATATTGTATTGCCTATTTAAATGAACTAAATATAAATATCACAAATATAATAATAATTAGCTGACAGCTAAATTATGCTTTATTCCTTTAATATTTTATTTTGTAAAAAAGAAAAAAAAAAGGAAAAGAACTAAGGTTCATATAGTCCATTATCACTAAAGGACTGGATCTGGTTCCCTGGCAACACTATCCCCTCCCTTTCTTTTACACCTTTCAGGTGGTCTGTTCCCCTTTTGTCATAAGGCTGCTCTTGATGTCCATTTTTAACATGGTCTCATCTAGATAAGCATACTATGGGGTGACTATCTGATTTGTCCTATTCCTTGCTCCCTCTGATACCTGTCTGAAAGGAAGAAAAGAGAAGGGAGGAAGAGAAGCAAGAAGAAAAGTTGAAAATTATATAGACTGAACTAGAATTAAGAAAAAGGGAAAGGGAAGAAATAAAACAGAGAAGTCAAGCCATTAGGCTACTTAGTGCCTGTTGCTCCTACCTTCTGGAACTAATGGCACAACATTCTAAAATTTTGTGAAACTAAATTAGAATCCCAGAACTCTGGAGTTCTAGCAAATAAATAAATGGATCATTTGAATTTAAATTATCTTACTCCCAGTCACTTGGGCAAGTGCCTCAGTTTGACTAATAATATACATCTTAAGCAGATCAAAACTCTTTGGACCCGTTTCTTCAGCTGTCAAATGAGGTAGTAACGGGGTAGGCAAACTATGGCCAATTTCCATAGCTTCTATAGCTGCCTAATTTTGTATAGCTTATTGAGGTAAGAATGACTTTTACATTTTGAAACATAATAAAATCTTATTTTAAAAAATGTAAAAATCATTCTTAATTCCTGAAGCTCAACAAAAACAGACCAGGCAGCAAGAACTAAAGTTCTTTTCATTTCAGAGATTCTATAATTCTGTAATTCTAATGGATCAGCATAGGATTAAGTTAAAGCTACTATCTCAGAGCATCTCAGCTGGACTAGTGCTAGGGGCCAAAGGAAGTCTCAGTAATTAGAATGGTAGAATAAGATAGGATTGAGGAAGGGGGAAAGAATTATTGTCTATTACCAGGCACTGTACTAGCTAAGCACTTTACAAATGTCATCTCATTTGATTCTCACAAAATCCCATGATGTAGGTGCTATTATTATCCCCATTTTATAGTTGGAAAAACTGATCAAAAACAGAAGTTAAGTGATTTTCTCACTGTTAAACAGCTATTAAGTGTCTGAGATCATATTCTAACTCTGATCCACCCTGACTCTGGGTTATCCACCGTATCACCTAGGTGCCTTGCATTGTGTGCAGGGATTGAAACAGACACACTGTATTCCTCAAATTTCCAATCACCACCAACTTTATCTGGGGGACCTTGGGTCTTTCCAGCATTGCCTGGAATCCCAAAAGGACAGCTTGGAGGAGTGAGGGGTGAGGTAATAAATATTGAAATGAGAAGACACACTTCCACTTTGTTTTCATGGTATATAGGTGGAGAGAAGAGAGAAGGGAGACAGAAAAGTATTGATTTTGATATGTATGAAAAATTCAGGTCTTCTCTCTAGTTTATTTATTTATATATTTACGGCAGCAACTGATAGGGTCACCATTATCTTCTTCACTGATCTTTGAGTTAACAAAAAATCCTAGGAATCTAATTATCTGGGGTTTACAATTTGCTGTTCCTTAGGAATGGCTCTGCCCTGGCCCTTCAGGAGATCTCGCCTTGAGTCTCAGTTCTGAGACTTATTATCTTACCGTGGACAAACCATTTTCCTTTCTGAATTTTTTCCCTTGTCGAATGGGAAAATAATATTTGCCTTACCCATCACACAACATTGGTGTGGGCAAAACACTGCTCTGCTATTTCCTACTATTATGGTTGTGGGCAAGTCATATAATCTTTTTAGATTGCAATTTCCTCCTCTGCAAAATGAGGCTTGGATTGGATAGCCTTGAAAGCCCATTTTAGCTCTAAATCAGATTCTCCAGGTACTAAAATTTTTTATTATTATTAATAGTAGTAATATGATAGGTCCTGGTTCCCCCTCTAGCTATACTCCCACTTGGTGACCTCATCAGCTCCCATGGATTTAATTATCATCTCTATGCAAATGATTCCCAGATCTATATGTACTGCCTCTGTCTTTCTCCTGAGTTTTAGTCCCATATCACCAAATGCCTGTTAGACATTTCAAACTGGATGTCTTATTGATATCTCAAATTCAGTATGTTGAAAACTGAATTTATAATCTTTTCCCCAAAATCTACTCCTTTTCTAAACTTCCTGATCTTCATTCATCTTTGCACAAGTCATCTGCCACCTCCACCACCACCTCTACTTTATGGAATCCCTAGCTTCCTTTAAAGCTTATATGAAAAGCCACTTTCCATTTGACACTTTTCCTATTCTCGCCTCAATGGCTAGTGCTCTTTCTCCCTAAACTACCTTGTATTTATGTTCATTCTGTGTATATTTAAATTCAACAAAATATTAGTTCCTTAAGAGCAGGGGCAATTTGTCTTTGTATCCTCCTGCTGTCTAACAAAATGACAGACACATAGTAGGTGCTTTACAAATGATTGCTGATTGGCTAATTTATTAAGTCTGTAGCACTCAGGTAATCCATAAACTGTAGACATTCACCTGCTTCATCTATTATTTTCCTATTTTCACTTGGAAATGTGCCATGACATGTGAGTGACCCTTGACTTCCTTCCTCATTCTGGCATGGAGACCAACATTCCTCCACCAGAAGGAGATTATGAGCAGTCCAAGGAAGCTGGGAAACTCAAGTCTGTAAGGGACAGAGATTTTGTGGACATAACCTTCTGAGGTTAGGTTTTGTTAAGGCTTTACAGAAATCCCGACCTTAGATGGTCCCTTAGGAGGTCATGACACAGCCTTACCTCTGCTCTCTCCCATAAACCTGGAACCTCTCATCTGCCTAGAGCAACCATCCTCGAAGTATTGAGTAAGAGCTTTCACTTGTTCATCAGTTTGTGAAATGAGGTGCACAAAGAGGATTAGCAGACAAGTAATCATAGTATAATAATAATCCTTTATATTTTTCTAGTGTGTAAGACTTTGCCAGGGCACTGTCCCACTCATTATATATACCATTATATACTCATTATATATACCATTTGATTCACACCCTGAGATTTTCATTTCTTCCTCCCTTAACGTGGAGGTAGATCAGGTTAGAGAATCTCTAAGATCCCTTCCAACTCTAAATTTAATGATCCTAGAAAGATTCTTTAATCCTATTGTTTTCACTTGACAGATGAAACAAGTCCTGTGATTTATGACTTGCCCCAAATCACAAGATTAGAACCTTCATCTCTAGATTTACAACCAAGGTGTTTAGGGGATTTTTTTGGCACTAGACTCAGAAAAGACAAAAATCCAAGGCAAAAATTCAAACATCTTCAAAGAGCAACCAGCTAGTGTATAGGGTAAACCAGTACTGGTTAGGGCAAGGAGTCTAGTTAAGCAGGAGGAATCTGCCAGGTTCTGTAAGGTGAGTATAAAAGCAAACCATTAGTTAATATAGTGCTTCCTTTGAGTTCTAGGTGGGGAAACAGAGTCCAGCATCTGGGAATTCTTTGAATGGAGGAAGGAACAAATTGGTACATTGGTCTAAGGAGGTGATTTGAGTCAGAGGTCTAGCAAGGAGTTCACAAGGACCAAATTGTTGAAGAGTTTTCTAACTCTTGTTCTAGGAATCAGGTTATTTGTTCCATGCCCTGGTTTTGTGCTCCCTGATGTGTGGGGGCAGGCAAGGGCTTATAAATGTTTTTATAGTCAGATTTAATTACACCAGAGGCAGATGGGGAATGGAGAGGGCACTGTTGAGGAGCATAACTTGTGAAGGAGTGGGAAGGACATAACCAGGCTAGAAGAGACAGGGTGGAGGTTCTAAAGAGCCAGGCTTATTTGGGGGTTGGGGAACAAGTGGGCTTGGTATAAGCAGACTCTGGGACTGGGAGTTTGTTTAAGTGGTGAGTGTGAGGGAAAGTTGGTGAGGAATCCTTAAGTCTAGGCTAAAGAGTTTAGATTTGACAGAAAAGGTAGCTGAGAATTGTGTAAGTTCCAGAAGAATAGTGTAAGCAAAGGGATATTTAATAGATATTGTCTCTGACTGCAGTGTGTGGGATGAACTGGAGGTGGGGGAGGCCAGAGGCAGGAAGGTCAGCTCTGAGCCTGCTGAAGTAATTCGGCCATGATCTGTTTTGGACTCTGGTCAGGGTGTATATAGCTAGCCAGATATTTGGACTGCAACCACTTTAGATCTTTAAGGCTATGTAACTCTCAGTAATTCTGTATGTAGCCATCCTGTTCTCGTTTTATTTTGTTTGGGTTTGTTTGATTTCAGATTTGTTTTGGGATTTCATTCATTCAGTGAATATTATTGAGCATTTATATGAGCCTTGCGTCACACTGTGGTAAGTGCTATTGGGTGTGCAGTTCATTTCCCCCCAGAATCTTAATTGGAAAGCACCTCAGACATCAAAAGTCCAAACTGTATCTGGCCAAGATTCCCTCCACAACAGTCACAATAAATGGCCATTGAACCTTTTCTCAAAGACCTCTGAGGATGAAGAGACTTTTGGACAGCTCCTCCTTAATAGGATGTTTTTTCCTCCTGGACATCAAGCCTAAATCTGACTTTTTGTCATTTATAATCATGCTTCCTAATTCCTCCCATTAGGGTTAAATCGTACAAATTTAATCTCTCTTCCACATGACGTCTCTTCAAGTATGGCTATCTCCCCCATCCCCAACCAAGTCTTCTCTTCTCTAGGCTAAATACCCCCACTTTCTTTAACTGTTCCTTATATGGCGTGATCACTAGGGCAGCCTCCTAGGTCATCCTCCTCTGGGAACTCTCCAGCTTATACTATGTCTATTCTAAAATGTAGTACTCAGAACTCAACACAGTAAACCATATATAGTATGACCAGTTCTGGTACAGTGAATCCATCATATCCCTAGTCCTGGATGTTATACTTTTCTTTTATGTAGTCTAAGATTGCTTTTTTGAGGGCTGGGGCTGGGGCTATTATATCATACTGTTGATTCATAATGGCTTACTGTCTTCTAAAACCTCTAGATCTTTTTCAGATGAAGTGCTATCTAGCCATGCTTCTCCTATCTTGATTTTTTTAGCCCAAATGTAAGGCTTCAGAAGAATCCTTATTAAATCTTACTAGGTTATTATATTTACAGAACTCCTGTAATCTGTCAGATTATAGTAATTCTTTCCAAAAAGGAAATGAAGTTAATATGATGAAGTCATACTGACCTTTTGTGATTGCTGGTTCCTTTAGTAACACATTCTAGGATTTTTAATGAATAGAAGTCAAGCTCACAGTTCTATAACTTACAGGTTCCATTCTCTCCCTCCCCTTTCTATTGTGAGAGTATTTGTCCTTTTTCCAGTCTTGCATCTAGAGGACCATTCTCATTCTCTGTGGTTCACTAGTGGTGGCTCAGAAACCATGCCTTTCACTGATTATGCTAGTTCTCTCTATTGATTTCCTTTGACCTTCAGGAGATTTCTCTACTGTATGTCCCCTTCTTGGATTCCCTCCTGAGTACAGTGTATCTTTAGGTAGCCTTTATCCATTCTGTCCCTTTTGATCCAATGAGCTCTCTTGGATTCATCTCTCTTTGTTCTACACCTCTCGAGTACACACCTAGTTCTCTCTATAGTTCATCTGGTCTTGGGAGCTTAACTCATCAGGGCAGTGAAGTGTTCTTTTAAGAGCTCCCTACATCTCAATTTTATTGCCCTCTTAGACATTTTTTTTCAAATATGAATAGGAGAGGGTAAATCTAGGCAATTATCTGGCCCCATTTAAAGTAACTGAGAAAGTGCTATGCTCTGATGCTTTAACCAGGTGATAATCAATTAGAAGTGGGAACTAGTGGGAACAAGGCACGAGTGGAAGTAGATTTGAATTGGTTACAGAAACTTGGCCCTGCTCTGTGTTCAGCCAGAAAATAGTGATCCAGTTTAGAACCAAGAGATTTGAGTGTTTGACTATTGAGAAAAAAGCAAATGGTCCCTGAGGAGTAATCACTTGAGTAGTAGGGGAGGGGAGTCCCTTTGCCTTAGCCTCAGTCTTTACCCTACCTTGACTGAATGACAACCTAATGAATTTTGAGGGACCGGAAAGTTTGGAATTTTTCATTAGTGTTCTAGCATGGTCCCCTGAGTCAGCAGTGGTTGACCAAGGGTTTCCATCATGAGACAGACAAGGGTAGACTAGATGTCATGGAGACAGGCAGCTTCAAGGATCTACAAAGACCAGAAGAAAAATCTGTACCATACCTAAGGGTAATGTCTGGGGCATTCCATCAGAAGGATTTTCAAGAACTGTTCTCCCTTTGTCACACATATTTTCTGAGCCTGTAAGTGCTTGTGGTAATGTATCACAGAATTTGGGATGATGTTTGGTACCAGTTCTTCCCACTATCCCACCTTAGTAAATGCCCCTATCTAAAAGCTAATTAAGTGATGAATGACTATAAAGTGATCACCATGGGGTAAGGAAGCATACAGGGTGGGAATTTATGAGCTATAGCATCAGAAAACCATCCTTCATCTTCTCAGGTCTATCTCTAGAACCCTGAGGGGAGATATAGTAAATGCCTTATCAGAACCCTACCTGTCAGTATAGATCCCATACTGTGGATTGGAAGAGTACCTCTAGATTCTAAGCCCCCGCAGGCAAAGTTCATTCTCTTTGGCAGAGAAAATAGTGGTAAAATGAGAAATGAATAACTCCTCCATTACCATCATCACTTTTTTGATCTTCCTCTTTTCCTCTTTCATCTTGTCCTTAGTTTTTCTGACTATTCACAACTCATTCTGAAGTTTGGAATTCCTGTTGTTCTTCCAGAAACATCCTACATGTTTCCAACCATCCTCGGTCCTTGCTTCCTTCTTCTGTACATGCCTTTTAAAAAAATTAAGTTGGGTGAAGTGTTCTCTGTGTATTGACATTTGTCTTTTTACATAACTGCCCTCTTTCTTTATTGAAATTCTTTCTCTTTGTGTCTTCAAAATTTCATTCTTGATAGCTTTCCATCCTCCCTGGATGACTTCCTTTATAGAGTTTCATTTCATACTGTCTTTGAATCCTTTGAAATCTATTCTCCTCAAATATAGGGTACATGTCTCTTTTTTCTCTTTATCTATCACAAATTTTAAGGGAGATGGATCACTATCCTCCCCCAAGTTGCCATCATTTTGATTTCTTCCAGTTCCTCATAATTGGTGAGAATCAGGGTCCAGATTTGCAATGCTCTCCCCCTCATTTACTTTCTTCATCTTTTGAAGGATGGAAATTATTATTAAAACAAGTCAAGAAATGATTAGCTCCTCCACTCTTGGCAAAGTGAGTTCCAGCATATATATTGATAATTAAGGTCTCTTATTACCACTACTAATAATAGCTAACATTTATAGGCTGCACTTTACAAACATCTTCTTACAACCTTCTTAAGTAAGAACCACAAGTGTTATTATTCCTATCTTACAAATAAGTAAACTGAGCCTCGGATAGGTAGCCACACTGCTAGGAAATGTCAAAGGCAGGACTTCTGGGCCAGCAATTATCTTCAAGTACTATATTCTATCTCTATGCTAGTTTTGTGATCTTGTTTCCTAAAATCTTCATCTCTTTCCTCATTCTATCCAACTAGTCTAACGTACACCTCACTAACAATATTGATTTCCTTTGACCTTCAGGAGATTTCTCTACTGTATGTCCCCTTCTTGGATTCCCTCCTGAGTACAGTGTATCTTTAGGTAGCTTTTATCCATTCTGTCCCTTTTGATCCAATGAGCTCTCTTGGATTCATCTCTCTTTGTTCTACACCTCTCGAGTACACACCAAGTTAAGCTGTAAAATATTTGTGTCATTTCCTCCTGTTATAGGATAAGCTCTGGCAGGGTAGGAACTATAGCTTATTTAAACTGCTTTTCTCTCTCCCAGTCCTCTTGTTCTATGCTGCTCCTTACTCATAAATGCTTAGTGAATGTTTGTTGAATGAATGAAAATAGTTTCTCATGATCATCCAGAAGGACTGAAGATGACAGCACCTTCCTTTGATATTGGGGACTCTTTTGAATTATAAAAAGATGATAATAGCCCTGGGAAGTTTAGCTACTCATTGGCAACAAATAATATAGCTCTTAATAAAAGAATTTTTAATGTAGTCTATAAATTTAAAAAAAACTTTTTTTCATTATCATCGGTTTCCTTCGTAATTCTCTACATTTTATTTTATTCATTTCAAAACATTTTTCTGAGAAGGGGTCCAAAGGTTTTCCCACATTGCCCATAGGGCTTGTAACACACAAAAGGTTAAAAACCTCTGCCTTGGACTAATTCCTGGACTCAGTTTCCCTCCCTGAAAGTAATGTAATTGAGTTAGATGTTCTCTTCCAGGTTGTGAGGATCAAATGAGGTAACAATTGTAAAACACTTAGCAAGGTGCCTGGCACTGAAGTAAATACTAAATAAACATTAGTTATTATTAATAGCAATGTCCGCATAAAATAGATTTCTGAATACACACACATATCTATGTTATGTAACATCGCTTTAAGGTTTGCCAAAAAAAAGTTCACATCTGTAATTTAATTCTCATAATACCTCAGGGAGAGATCATTATTTTTGTTTTATCGATGGAGAAACTGAGACTCAGAGAAAGCATAATAATCATAATAATAGAAATAATAACACTCATATAGTGCTTTATATTTTCAAAATGCTTTTCATGATTAATTTCATTTGAGCTTTCCAACAAGCCTGTGAGGGAAGTGTATTCCAGAAAGTATTATTTTCATTTTCATAGGCTGGCACAGCAGATTAGGGCATGTTATGCTAGATAGTTGTCAGGAGATTTGGGTTCAAATCCTATATCAGATCCTTTCTAGTTGTGCAACTGTGGACTAGTTTTTGGGATTGATAATATCTATCTCATAGGATTGTTGGGAGGAAAGTTCTTTGCAAATCTTAAAATGCTATACAAGTATGAGTTATTATGATGATGAAGATCTGAGGCAGGAGCAGCTGGCCCTGCAACACAGAGCTTTTGACTCCTAGTCTGATGCTCTTTCCACAGTGCCATGTTTTCTCTCTCTGATTTATTTTCATAGGATCATAGATTTTGAGCCAGAAGAGATCTTAGGGACTATTGGATCCAATCCCCTCACTTTACAGATGAGAAACATGAAATCCAGAGAGGTTAGGTATCATGTTCATAGTCTCACAGGTGGTCAATGGCATGTTCCAGGCATACAAAGGGAAACTTTCAAAGGCAAACAAAGTGAACTCTCAACAAGTGTTAAAGAAAAGTGTTTCCAGTATTAGAAGGGACTCCCCTCCCTAGGATTGGTCCTTTGATCACTCATGATAAAATTTGAAGGGCATTAAGTATATCCCTTCAGTATATCCATCTCCAACTTGTCATGGTGCTTGAAATTTCACCATTTGTGATCCCTTCCTTTGGGTCTAGAACCCTTCCAGATTTCACTGAGAGGGAACTTTAACCACTACAACCAGGCAATACCTCAGTTATAGTCATAGCATAGGACACATGGAGTTTTTACCCAGGGCAATAAGATAGGAGACGTACTAAAATCATGATTGTTTTTATGGCTTCAGCCCCCAATGACCTCAAGAACTTCCGCTTTCCCACTGGGGAAAACTGAAGGCAGAATGTAGGCTGAGGGAAATACGTAGGAGCTGGACATACTGGCAGTGAGTGGCTGGCCTTGAGAGTAATTCTTGAGCTAGGAAGGTCAAGGGATACAGGCCCTAATTTGTCTTCCATCTTGGCATTGATTTGACCCAATTCAATTTAATTCAATTCACTAAAGATCTTGGAAAGAGCACTGGACTTGGGAGGAAGCATGAGGCAGTGGAAAGACTGCTGGATTTAAGAGTCAGAAGACCTGGCTTCTACCACATTTTGCTTGGGTGAACTTGGGCAAATTGTTCAACTCTGGGACTTGGTGAAATGGGGGGATTGCTCTAGATGACCTCGAAGATCCTTTCAACTTGAAGTTTTGGGTTGGAATCCTTACTCTAGCGGCGACTGGCGTTATGACCTTAGCAGTTTCCTTATCTATCCAAGAGGGATGAGAATCCTAGTCCTAATTGTCAGGGTTTTGACATTCAGATGCAAGGATATTGATGTAGCTTGGTATAATGAAAAGATTCCCGGAAAGGACAGTTAGTCTGGAGTCAGAAGGCCTGATGGGAAATCCCAGCTCACACTTACTAATTGTGATACTCCCTTAGACCTCAGTTTCCTCATCTGTAAAAGGAAGAGGTCAGACTCAATGACCTCTGAAGTCCCTCTCTCTGCATCTAGAATCCTATATAAGTGGAAGACATTTGGAAATAGGAAAACCTACAAAAATGGGAAATGCTGCTATTATCCTTTGATATCTGGTGATATTAAAGGACCAGGTGATTTTTTTTTTTGGGGGGGGAGTTTGTGACTTGGAGAATGTCAGATGAAGACCTTCAAAGGGACCTACAAAAGTAGCAGCTGACATTTAGAAAACCCTTTAACCTATGCAAAGTATGTCACACATGGTGTCTTATGTTATCCTCACAACGATTGTGAGAGGTAGGTGCTAGAATTATCCCTATTTTACAGATGAGGAAACTGAGTCTGAGAAAGCTTAAGTGATTTGACCAGGATCTCACAGCTAGTAAGTGTTTGAGGCAAGGCTTGAATTCAGGTCTCCAAGCTCGGTGAAAGATAAGGGATTGTCTTTTCTTGAAGCCTGTGATTGGGATTCAGACCAAGAAGTAATTTTCTTCTTTAGGGGAGTCATTTCTAACTCATGGAATAGCTCACAGAATTATAGATCCAAAAGGGATCTCTGATCTAGTCTGACCAAAAATCCCCTCTTTGATATCTTTAGCCTCCACTTATGAGGGGGAATCCACTCTACCTCTCAAAACAGAGCATTCTCCTTTCACTTACTGCTAACTGGTAGGACTCCCCTCCCCCCCCCCATCAAGCCAAAATCTTCCCCTCATTGCTAGTTCCTCCCTCAGGGCCCAAGCCAGACAAGAATTGATAGACACCTCATGGAGACAGAGCTAGCTCCATCTCAGGGTATCAGATTCTACCTCCCTCTCTCCAACACACACCTCTCTGCCCTTTCAGCAAATCCGGGCTGTTGTCTGAAGGTATATGTAGAGTGAGTGGGTGTTGCAGGCAGAATGATGAGATTACTGGTTTACCAATGGAGTTGCAAGTCAATACCTGTCTAACATCAGGTCCAAGTATAATAATAGCCTCATTAGTCATCCATCAAGTTTAACATTCAAAGCCTTTCATAGTCTGGTTCCAACCTAGCTTCTCAGCCCCATTTCCCCTACTCTCTCTCAATCTCAGTTTTCACACATATTCATTCTACTTGGGATTTTGCATATACTTTTCATTTGTTAATAGAGTTAGAGCAGTTAGGTCTTAGATCAACACTTTAGAAATAACCTAGTCCAACTCCTATTACTGATAAGGGTTTAGAATAGGGGGCATGCATTAGAATAGGGGACATGCATTGCTTGAGATCACAATAGTTGCAAATAACAGTCCCCAGGTTCTAATTTAGGCTAACAGACTTCAAATCTAGAGGTCCTGTACTTATTTTGTTTGTTTTAAATCAATGAAAAGTCCACTTTCTCTTCCTTTCTCCATCTTGAGGAAAAAAAAAAAAGAAAAACAAAGCTCCTGTTGCAAACATGTATAGTTGAGCAAAACAAGCACCCTGTGTCTAGTGCTCTTTCAGAGTTAACATGCTAATTAATGCAGTAAACAATGATTAAAAGTCTATTGTGTATATTATTTGAACACAGATTGAAAATGAATTTCACAAGTATAAAAAAGAGCATGGCTAGACAGAAGTTCATCTGAAAAAACCCAAGGGTCTTGGATGGCAAGGTCAATATCTATAAATGGTTTTAACTGGCAACTAAGAAAGCAAATATCATTTTAGGCTGCATTAAGAGGGACAGAAAGTCTGGGCTTCGGGAGAGAATATCTATCCAATTGCCCTTTGCGCTGGTCAAGTCACAGTTGGTGTGTTGTGTCCAATTCTGAGTGCTATAAGGTTTATATAGTATATATAAGAAGATTTATTTCTATTATATTACTTTAAGGGAGTGTCCACCTACGGTGGAGAGGATGTCCACCAGATTGTGAATAGTCTCGAGTTCATGCTATATAAGTTTTAGTTAGAGAAAGGGGGGGAATATTAAGTCCAGAGGAGATAACGTTAGGAAAAACGTGGTAGCAATCCTTCTGTGTCAAAAGGAATGTCACACAGAAGAAGATATAAATTTATTATGTTTGCTTTACAAGGAAAAAATAAAGGAGCAATGGGTAGAAATTGTGGAGAGGTGGATTTCAGCTTGACAAAAGGGAAAAAAATGGCCTAACTACTTGTGCATAAAAAACTAAATGAATAAAGAACATCCTTTGTCTATGCTATGACTTACAGGTAAATGACTACCTATATAGTTCATCTGTTAGTATCTATATCTTGGATGGACATTGCAAATGGACAAATATAATGGACAGTATAACACGAGTAGAAGAAAGAGCCAGATTGTTTGGGAAATTGTAAAGTTCTTCGAACTATTCCAAGTTCTCCTTTAAAACAAGTCATATTTTAATACCAATATTTTTTAGTGATAGTATATGATTATTGATGAAGAGATCATATAGACTATAGTCATTCTTCAAATTTTAAAGAACTTGTATACAAAGACATATTTTTAATATCAATTTTTGTTGTGGTTGATACTGTCTGACTGAAGATGAAGAGAATATAGGCTAGTTGTGTACCTGTTTTATCTCCTTAAAAGAATATAAACTGGGCAGCTAGGTGGCACAGTAGATAGAGCACCAGCCCTGAAGTCAGGTGGATCTGAGTTCAAATTTGTCCTCAGATACTTAACACTTCCTAGCTGTGTGACCCTGGGCAAGTCACTCAATTGCCTCAAAAGCTTTCTGTTAGCTTTTTTCTAAAAAAAAAAAAAAACAAAACTCTTTTTCAAAAAAAAGAAAGAAAGAAAAAAAGAAAATAAGCTGCCTGAGGGAAGGGATTGTTTGATTTTTATCTTTATATCCCCCTCATCTAACAAAGTGTCTGGCACATAGTAAATGTTTAATAAATGTTTGTTGAATTGAATTAAGTTGAATATGTATATAATATATAAAAGATATTAATTAAAGAGACAGATAAAGAATATATGCTATAAAATGGAAATATAGCGATTGATAGATATTGATCTAAGTATACATATGGATTGGATATGTGATGGAAATTCTATGGACCTTGATTGGATATATGATGGAGATTAAGGATGGAAAGGTAGACTGGGGGCTATGAATGTTTGGCTAGGGACTTTGAACTTGTTTCCATTGGCAGCTGGGAGCTATGAAAGGACTTTATTACTTCTTTGCTTAACATACCTTCTTCCCTAATTCATTTTTTGGAAAAATGCTCCTTCTAGTGCTTCCTCTAGGAAGTTCCCATTGCCCTCATCAGCATTTTCTCTCTTAGTCTTGTACCAGGTGTGACTCCCTGTTCCCTCAACTAGATTGTGAGCTCCTTGAGGGCAGGATTTATGGGCTATATATCAATCTCCCACAGTTTCTATCGGAGGGCTAGGAACCTAAGATGTAATTATTGAAGACTTGTTTAAATTAATTAAATGAAATTTGCAAAAAGACAGCCCCTGCCTGCTGGGAGATGATACTGCCCATAGGGAAGTAAATTCTTTCCCACTTACCACTGCCAGCTAAACTCTGTACTAGGTACTCAGGGGGGAGATGCCAAATAGAAGGCATAGAAGGGTTTTTAGTCTAAGGAGGGACAGAAAAACAAGCATGAAACAGATTGAAAAAGGCTTATCAGAAACATCAATAAACATAGTGTAAACTATTAGCATGAATGCCTGGGAAAAGGAAAAATTGTTGTAATATATAGACATGAAAGCACTGAATCATTATTTAATAGATTCATGGCATTTTAGGAATCATCTAGTTCAATCCCTTAATTTTGCAGCTGAGGAAACTCAGGACCAGAGTTTTCCAAGGTACTGAATGAGCCAGTAGTAGGGGTAAGACTAGAACTCAGTTATCAGGGGTTTTCATACACCATTTATTCATTTAGATGACTATTTATTGAGCACTTCCTATATATGCAAAGCCAGACCAGGTGCTATGGGGTATAAAGAGAGAGAACCAGAAAAGGCATGGTTCCTGTTTTCAAGGAACTAGAATCAAGGCGGGGAGATAAGTTATATAAGATACATGCAAATACACACATACATCTATATATAAATATACATGTATTCAAAACATTTGTGTATGTATGTATACACACATGGACATACAGATTGTCTTACTGATTGTTTAGATTTAAAGTGATATAGAAAATGTTAGTCTTTTAGATTAAAAGTATGTCAAAAGTGTATATTTTCAAGAGAGCAAGTTGTTAAAACATTTACTAACACATCCATGTGTGTATACACAATGCACATGTGTGTATAAATATGAATAGACACATAAACATGCATGTATATATGTAATACCTAGTTGTCTTATGAAATACAAGGCCTTATGAGATGATGGCCATGTGTATAATATAAAACACTATAGCAGTTCAGCTATATCTCAGGACAGAGAGAGAAATCCCTTCTAATTTGGGGTGATCAAAGTAAAAGATGGCAGAAGAAAGAGGAAAGAGTGAGATACTGTTGTAATTCATAGGGAGAAAGATGAGAGAGGAATGAATAAGGGGAAAACTAAAGGGGGAACAAAATGGACCAGGCAGTCCTAGGACAGGAAATGTTCTGCTGAACTAAGAGGGAGATGGGGTTATATACAGCCTCCCTGCTTGATACCTAGGACCTTCATCAGCTTTGAAACAAAGGGGATTCCAAAAGTCTTAATGCAGTTTTAAGTTATTAAAGCTTTAACTATTAAAGCTTAAAACCACATTAAGACTTTTGGAACCTTCTTTGTGAGTTATTTAGGGAGTATTTCAAAATCGGCAAACTGGTTTACTTACATTATTTCACTCTGAGATTTCACTATAAAAGAAGTTCTCTAGATATTTTTATCCCCATTTTACACTAGAGGAGGCTTAGGTAGATTTGATGTTTTGCTTATGGTTTCACAGTCAGTGTCAGAACTGGGAAACCCCCATCAGTAACCAAAGGCATGCTTGCTGCAAGACCCAGTATTGACTTTTATACTGAGGATTTATCCCTCTCTCCACTTCTTCCTATCCTCTTCAAAATTTCCCCCATCCTGAGTCTCCTTCCCTGAAAAATCTGTTCTCTTCCATAAAGTTGCTAATCTGGGCTAGAGTGTTCATGGATGAATGTGTGACCTTGAGCAGGATGTTCTTGAAGGTCCTTTTGAGTCCTGACACTGTATGATTCCTTGATGATGTTTTAATGGGGGATTTCTGATACTAGTCCTGTAACTTGTGGGTAAGAGTACTGACTTAAGGGATGACAACAACAGTTCACCAAATGTCTATTAAGGTTGCCCAGGGGCAGCTAGGTGGCACAGTGGATAGAGCACCAGCCTTGAAGTCAGGAGGACCTGAGTTCAAATCTGGTATCAGACATTTCCTAGCTGTGTGACCCTGGGCAAGTCACTTAACCCCAATTGCCTCAGAAAAAAAAAATGCCAGGACCTGTCCCTGAGGAGCTTACAATCTAGTAAGAGACATAAGATAGGTACATAGATAATTGTCATAGATAAGATGCCCATTCTGCTACTGATTACATTAGATGACCTTTAGTTCCTTTTAACTCTGACTCTTGAGATTCCAGTAACTATTATGTTAATCAAAACATTGCTAACTTTAAAGGAGAGATCTTAACAAAATGCACAAAGTACTGTAAGAGTTGGGGAGAAAAATAATCATTTCCATTTGGGGGTGATCAGAGAAGGCTTCATGGAGAAAGTAGGAGCTGACTTGGGTCTTGAAGGACATGTTGACTGTTATCATTGTCACCACGGTCAACAGCAGCAATAGCATCATTACCATTACCACCATCATCCTCTCCTGGCACTAAGCAGGATTACAGCAAAAAGATCCTAATTATAGAGTATGCTTCTGTTGTGGGAGAGGACTGGAGCTCTCCAGGAGGAACACAGTCTCCAAATCCAGGGCTATTTGGGTCAGAGAAAAGATCCTGCAGACCTGTGATGGAGGGAAGATGTGAGATAGAGGGCTATCTATCCTGGTAGAGCCCTCGGTGGATTGTTTGGTCTCCAGTAATCTTGGTCTGACCTGGGGCATCTCAAGTCTGATAGGCCACCACAGAGGTCAGAGTGATCCTGGGCTTGCTGTCCAAGGGGGATTGGGACTCTTGTTAGGAGCTACAACTAGGCTCCTTTCTTCATCCATCAAATGTTCTCAAAACCCAACGGGGAACTTGGGAGCCAGTGTTTATTTCCTGAGGCATTACCGATGAGACAAAGAGAAACAGCAGAAACACAGACAGATGAATAGAGATGGCTAGTTAGAGATGATAGATAAATGATAGAGATAATAGATGGATAGTTAAAAGGGAAGGAATGGAGAAAGAAGTGGGAGAGAGGGAGGAAGAGACAGAGAGACAGAGAGAAATAGAAACTCATAGAAATATAAAAATATTGCAAAGAAGAGACAGAAATAGAGAAATAGATAAAATATAAGGAATAGAGACAATGAAAGAAATATTAGCCTATTGGGATGGAAGGGAGAGAGTTTCAGTGTCAGAGAGAGGGAAAGGAAAAGACTCTGAAGGGAGTGATTTGAGAGGGGGAAGGGGGGAAGTAGGAGAATCAGGGTTCAGAGGGAGAGGAGTTGAATCTGGAAGCCCAGCAGCTAGCCAGCCCAAGCCAGGGAGCTGGGAGTGAGCTGGCAGCTGTTTCCATGGAGATGGGAATTCACTCACTGGGAGAGTGATGAGTGACTGCAGCCCCAGCCCTTTACCTCTGGGACTTGGGGACCTATCTTCCTCCTCAGGGTCTTGTTTTCTCCCAACTCCAGCATCTCCCAGCCCACGCTAGCCCCACCCAGCCCAAACACGGGGGTTGTAGAGGATATAGGAGGATGATAAGAGTGGGGGTGGATGGATTGGGGAAAGGAGAGGAGAAGGGCTGGAGTGAGTGTATAAGGTGCATAAAGCAGATTTAACTGTCCTTTGTCTCCGGGACTGAGACTCTCCCCTCTCTCCCCACCCCATGGGACTTGGTGACTTTGGCCATGAGAATAGGGATAGGGGAGAGCTCTGAGTGTTTAATCTGGGAAGGGAGGAGAAGCAGTGAGAGCTGCCATGTAGAAAGCTAGAGGAAGGATGTTGGGAGAGTGGAAGGAGGGAGAGGAGAATTGGGAAGTGGAGGGGAGGGAGGGTGAGGCAAAGAACAGGAAAGATGCTCAGGGAGCCAACATGGTGGCTTCCTTTTCTTTGCAGCCTTTTGTTCTGGC
This sequence comes from Myrmecobius fasciatus, assembly GCA_023553655.1. Taxonomy (NCBI): domain Eukaryota; kingdom Metazoa; phylum Chordata; class Mammalia; order Dasyuromorphia; family Myrmecobiidae; genus Myrmecobius; species Myrmecobius fasciatus. The sequence continues at coordinate 24,256 of JAJPUD010014610.1, forward strand.
TCTCCCATTTCCCACCAAAGGACCACTATTTTTCGCATTTCTAAGGTACAAAGGCTCTCACCTGCTCTGCCCCCATTCATCCCTTATTATCATTGAAGGGTAGCAGGTGCAGATAAAGTGCTGGTGGAGGAAAAGGAGGCCTTGTGCTTCAAGGGAGACTATGGGATTGGGGAGGATTTTAGGGGTGGGGTAAGGGTGTATCAATAAATTGACTCCTTGATATCATTAGAATGAAGCCCCATGGGATAAGCTGTAGGGAATGGGAGTTTTGCAGGTTGGGGATAGTGAGGGGCAACCTTGAAGTTAACTTGAGTTTGGGGGTAATCTCCTCTTTCTCTCACTTACCTCCAGATGACCAGAGATTCATTTGATGGATGTGAGTGATTGAGGTGGGGTAATGAGTTGTAAGAAGCCAGTGGGGAGGAGAGTCCATAGGCTGCCTTATAGAAGGGAGAATATTGATTGGCTCCATAACCTTGGAGACCAGGGGAGCTGGCCAGGATCAAAACTATCTTCCTCATCCCGCTCCATTTCCTTCTCTTCCTCTTCCCCTCCCCCTCCCCATCATCTTCATCCTTATTCCCAAATCATTTGTGAGATTGTAATCCTTGGTTAGAGGGAGTTTCCATTCTGGGAGAGTGGAGGACATAGAGCCAGAAGGACAGAAGGAGGAAAGTAGGGGCTAAGAGTCCACAGCAAGCAGGCCTTAAATCTCCTAAGTACTTTTCAGGACAAGGAGCTGACTAAGGTCAAGTGTGTCAGAGAGGAGGTGGGGGGAGAGTTCCATGGTCAGAGTGGGTGGGGTGATGGGAGTTCTTCCCCAGTCATTCCAGAAGGGCTTCAAGAAACGGGAGGAGATTTCAAGAATCACTTAAATAAGGTGAAGTGAGGTGATAAAAAGGGTCTGCTCCTAGAAGTCAGTCAACAAACATCTATTAAGTGCTCTGTGCCAGAGAAACAACTATGTGCCGGGGACACAAAAAACCTGGTCCCTGCCATTGTCCTACTGGGAGAAAACATTTAAATGAATAGGTACGTACAAGACACAGCCAGAGGAAGGTACCAAGGGAAAGGCAGCTCAGTGACCCCAGCCACCGGAGTCGGAAGAGAAGCTCCTGGGTAACGGTCTCCCAAACTCATGGGGATCTGCTCTTGTGGCAGCAGAGCTAACGAATCTCTTTTCCCCTCCCTGGCTGCCTCGGGGACCGCTTCTCCCTTTCCTCCAGCTCTGTGCCTGGTCCTGGGCTGTATGATCTTCCCCGATGGCTGGGACGCGGAGACCATCCGGGACATGTGTGGGCAGAAGACAGGGAAGTATTCTCTGGGGGACTGCTCTGTGCGCTGGGCATACATCCTGGCCATCATTGGTATTCTCAATGCCCTCATCCTCTCCTTCCTCGCCTTTGTGCTGGGTAACCGGCAAAACGACTTGCTGCAAGATGAACTCAAGACAGAGAGCAAAGGTGAGTGGGGAGGGACCCATGGAGGGGGGTGCTCCTGCCAACTCGGAAAGTGAGCTTGAAGTTCCAAGGGGACCCCAGGAGATAAAGGGGGTGCACAGGAAGGGGGGGCAGGGAGCAGACTTGTCTGCCAGCCCAGAGGTTTATTATAGAGCCCGGGAGAGGTAAGACCAGGGAGCCTGGTGGTCATCTTGTGTCTGCCGGGGACATGGAGGCAGGGCCCTCAGGCCCCGGCTTAGGGTCTGATCCAGACTGTAGCCCCTCTCATGGAACCTTCACCACCTTGACTGGGAAGCAGAAGTTGGGATCCTGGATTGTCCGATTGCCTGCTGTGATGGAGTCACTTCACAGGCCCTCTGGCTGGGACCTTAGAAGTGCCTTCGTTCTGCAAATAAGGGGAAGCATCACACAGGGGCTAAGCTGACATTCAGAGCTAGTCCTCTAACTCCTTTGGGTCCTTTGGCCTCCAAGAATAACTTAGCTCACCCGGCCTCTCCCATACACACATCTCTGGGTCTGTTTCCTTATTTGCAAACCAGGAATCATATTTGCACTACTTAGGTCACAGACTCAAATGAGCTGTTGTGGTTTTTTCTGGATTAGTGATTTCCGTGTGAGAAAACTCACTCTGTCCGAGCAACTAGAACAAACACTGCCACTCAGCCAGTAGTTGTGAGAGGTGAGACTTGAACCCAGACCTTTCTTGGCCAGCACTCTATCTGCTGCCCCAGGCTGCTTCTCCAAAGCTGGCTCTCCCAGGCACCTAAAGAGAAGGCTCGATAAGCCGGATTGCCCACAGAATAGCTGCTGTCATCACGGGTTTCTCGGACGAGGTTGGCAGGGACTGACTCGTTCTAACCTAGGCTGACGCCCTCTTTCAGGAGAAGCCCACAATTCCTCCCGGTCGCTCCCACCTGAGAGTTCTCTGCCTGGCAGCTGAAGCAGAATAACTGAGCCAAACTTAACCCTCTGTATGGAATATTCTGCCACCTCTCCTCTCCTGACCAGTGAATCTCACCTTCTTCCTCCCCACTCCTGACCGCTAAGCATCTCCCGCACAGGTCACCCACGGACACGTCTGAGTGTTCCCTCTCTCCTTCTCCGGCTCCCTGGGCTCATAGCACCGTCACTTCCTGCCAGCCCAGAGGTTTATCTTAGAGAGCAAAAATTATATCTCCCTCAGCCCGGGAGAGGTAAGACCAGGGAGCCTGGTGGTCATCTTGTGTCTGCCGGGGACATGGAGGCAGTGTCCTCAGGCCCTGTCTTAGGGTCTGATCTGCTGACCCAAGCTCCCTTTCCTCCTCCACAAGTGGGCCTGCAGACCCTCTGCCCAGTCACCCTACTCCATAACTGACTTGAAATCACGAGCGATTTCCACCAAGAATTCCACCAAGCTAGTTCTTGATTCTTTTGAAGCAGGAGGGGAATGAGCAATCCAAAACCCCAGATAAGGAAAAAAAAAAGTAGATTTCTTTTGAAATAGAGTGGATTGAGGCAGCTAGGTGGTGTAGTAGATGAAGCACCCAGCCCTGAAGTCAGAAAGATCTGAGTTCAAATCTGGCCTCAGACACTTAACACTTCCTGGCTGTGTGACCCTGGGCAAGTCACTTAACTCCAATTGCCTCAGCAAAATAAATAAATAAATAAAAATGGAGTGGATTATAACTGCTGGGCCTTGGAGCATAGAACATAGACTGTCAGAGCTGAGAGGGACCTTAGAAATAGATCAGTGAATCCCAAACCCTCATTTTGCGGATGAAGTATTAAAATCTAGAAAGGAGAAGTTATTTAAGTCACCCAGTGAAGTAGATTCTTATTCAGTACGTATCTTACCATCCATTCCCCCTCTATTTTCAGCTTTACCCAAGCTTCTCCCCAGAATCCTCCCCAACTGTGGTGTTTTGTTGTTTTTTTTTGGAAGAGTAGGGAAGGATTATTAATATGTTATGTAACAAAAGTCAGATTTTTGTCCCCAAATAATCTTGCACCGTTAAGTAAATGAAAATCTAAAAAAATCTCTTTTGCCACATAGAGAAAACTGTACAGTTACTCAAAGCTGCTTCTGCTTGTAGCAATATTTCTACAAAATGACAGGTCCCTTGTGAATATTAGAGCTTTTAGATATTTCTTCTGGACCGTGGAAGGCAGGATCCCTTTAGGCTCCATCTTCTGTATTGGATATTCCTTTTGGATGATAATAGTTTAACAACCGGCTCCAAGAAGGAAAAATATCAAACTATATACTACAAGCTTTTACATTTACTCTGCATTATTATTTTCTTCATCACTTTCCTGAGTCCAGACAAGCAACAGAAAAATAAATCAAGCCTTGATTGGTGGTGCTGGCAGGTTTCTGAGGTATAAATGCTTGTGTGAGGACTTGCTACTGGTCTGCCTGAGCTGGCTCCAGAACGGGGAGATCACCGGGGCAGCTCTCCTTGGGGATGGGTTAGAAGATAACGGGAGGACGGCTTTCTGTGGTGTTCACCCCTGAACTGCTGGGGCTAAAGCCCGCCCTGGGAATTTAGAGAAGGGTCCCTGAGTTTGTGTGATGGGGCTATGGCCAGGGGACCTAGAGAGGCCGGAACCCTTTGGGGAGTGTGACAAGCTGCTTTAATTTCTCATTCTCCTCACCAGCGTGGCTCAGCGGAGAGAATCCCGGAGAGGGAATCGAAGGGAGAAAACCGAGGGATCTTGAACGGGTCACTTTCCTTTTTTGGGCCCATTTCCTGATCTGTAAAAGGAGATCTGGAGGATCTCTGAGGGGACCCATGAATCTGAATCTCAAGATTGGCCTGGGGGATTTCCAGCACCCATTCTAAGGGGCCGAGTAGGTTCCAGAAGGAGAATTCTCATTTTTAGGTTTCTAGGTCTCCTCCACGGTGTTGTCTCATTTGGAAGGCAGAGCTGGGATGGGGCTTGGGAAGCCTTTATCTAACTCTCTCCTTGTCTGTCTGTCTGTCTGTCTGTCTGTCTGTCTGTCTGTCTGTCTTCTCTTCTTCCTCCCCCCTGCCCAAACCCCGGCCCCGCCACCTTGCAGATTTTGTTGGCTCTGCGGTAAGTTCTGTGTTACGGCCTGGTGGGGAGGTCCCAGGGTGGGGGGTCCTCCCCTGTCCAGTTTCTCACTCGCAGGGACCCTGAAGGGCAGGATCTCAAGCCAGAACATGATACGGGCGCAACCTGTCCATGTCTCCCTCCCCAGTCCCTCCATTTGACCCCCGGGCAGACCCTGACATCAGACTCCTCTCACAATAGGGCTGCCCTCTTGCCTTTCCCGGCCTACCTCCCGAGCTCTAGTCCTGGCCAAGGGAGCAGGTGGGGGTGGGGGGCTGACCTCCCACGGGCCTTTCCCGCTGGACCCAGGGAAGGCCTGGGCTCCGGCTCCACTGGACTTTAAAGAGAACCAGACTTCCCCTGAGCCTCTCTGGGTCTCCTCTCCCCACGCCCCCTCTAACTTCACCGAAAGGCATCAGGGCCATATCGGACCTGCTCCCAGGCCACGAGATTTGCAGTCCCCCTCGGTGACTCCGTGACCCAGTGCTTGGTTCCAGATCACGGGGAAACCCCTCTCTCCTTGCGGGGTTCCCCTCCCCTCCCCCTTCCTGGCACTGGCCCTCTAGGGTCCCCACCCACAACTGCAGGTTCAGTTCTCAGTTTGGGGGCTGCCCCGCCTGGTGCTGACTCCCTCTGTCCTGGCCCCCCTCCAACCCCTCCCAGAACATAACAGAGATGCTGCCACTGGGCCTTGCCCTCTCTGGAGGCCCCGGACTGGACTCTTTCCCGCCTTTTTCTGCCAACGACGGCTCAGTGACGTGCACCTCGAAGCCTCAGATGCTGCCATCCTCCCTCGGGCGGCCTCCCCGAGACCCTGCTCTCCCCAGCCAGCTCACCTAAGATGAAGATGACCTGCCTGGAGGGGGGAGCGTGGAGTTCCGGGGTCACTCACCCCCTCCTCTCCTCACCCGACACCCCACTAGCCACCGACCCCTCCGCGTTCACTGGGGTCCAGACAACCGCAGCTTTGTGTCGAGACAAAAAGAGCGACTGACTTAACTGCCGGGATTCAGAGATGCTGGGGAAGGGTCCCGGACGGCCTTCCCTCCATCTCCCTCTGTCCGGGACCCCTGCCCCCCTTTCTTGCCCTTTCATGCTGAACAAGAGCAACTAGTGGACCTGGGCGGGAGGGGAGGGGAGGGGGCTGCTTCCATTCTGGACTGGGCTCCTCTCTCCCCCGACCCCATCTCAGGAGGACTGCTCCACAGACTGGGCCCAGCCTCCAAGCCCCCCAGCCCTGGCCCCCTGGCCTGGGCCCGTTTTGTACAGCACAGAATTCTCAGTTCTTTTGTTGGTGGGGATGGGGGGAGGGAGAATGGACCAGGGGCCCGGAGACATCGTTCCTCTCCTCCATCTGCCAGGGGCAGAGACTCTCCTGTTTCTTTGATACTTTTATGTGCAACTTGAACTTGCAGCTCACCTCCAAACAGGGTACTCCCCATCCTTACCCCCAGCCCTGCGGCCCCATGTCCCCATCTTCTCTCTGCACCGCCCCTCCTCCCCAACCAGGGGACTCCCCCACTACCACATCATGCTTTAAGCCCATTGTTTTGGAGGCTTGATGGGGCTGCAAATGGGGCCGAGGGAACAGGTGA
>JAJPUD010014611.1:0-14523 GCA_023553655.1 Myrmecobius fasciatus
TGCTGTGGATGGATGGGTGGAGGCCGGGCTCCTTAGAAGACAGGTGGATTTCCGGGGACGCTTCCATGGAACTTGGCTCGAGGGAGCCAGCTGAACTTGCCGGGCTAACATTGGCATAGCTGCCCCCCAGTCTGGGACTTCCCTCAGGGGCAGGGCTTACCCTGCCGTCCCCACACATCTGAACCGTGAGCCTCTCACTCCCAGCCTCACTGGGTGCGTAGGCAGGCAGTTGGTCTGGTGGGCGGCCGGGGCTTAGGTTCAGATTCATGTTGCTGTCCTCGGGCAGGAAGCAGGAGTCTACCAGCTGGCTCTGGGAGAGGTCGTCCCCCTCTGAGAAACTGTCCGCCTTGTAGCTTGGGTAGATGGGGCTGGCTCGGCTGTCTGCCTTCTTGCCGGGACTGCCGGTAAAGTACTGCTCAGGGAAGCTGTGGGGGGAGATGCGGCCAGCCTCAGGGTAGGAGTATGCTCCAATGTCCTCGACCGTCAGAGACCGCCACCGGCCGGGCAGCTCCTCATCCGAGCGGTGGGCTCCTCGGCTTTCACTCCGAAGCTTCTGGGCCACCAGGGCTTGCTGGGCCTCCATCGTGGCAGGGAAGCGGAAGGGATCCCCCGCATAGGGGGACAGCGTCCTGACAAAGGGGGGTGTGGCCTGACCCTCCGGGCCTAGTTCCACGTGCGGCTGGGGCTGGACCGTGGCAAAGCACGGGCTGCAGGGCCGCTCGTAGGAGGCGGTTGCCTGTCGGTTGAAGAGCTCATCCCGGCTATTCAGATAGATGGCCTGTTGAGAAGCTGTCAGTGTGCTGGCTTGGGCATGTTCCTTTTCTTCTGAGGTTACACTGAAGCTGGAATAGGAGCTGGAGGTGGGCAGGGAGGCCACGTACTCAGGGAAGGCCTCGTGGGAGAAGCTTGAGTGGAAGCCGTCTTCCTCCGCCGTGCTGTCAGTGGAGTGCTGGGACCGCAGAAAGCCCACGTCCTTCACCTGCATGTCCATGCTCGGCCGACGGTCCCTCCGGCGTTCCTCGGGGCAGTATAGGGCAGTGTCACTGCAGTAGATGTCTGACTTAAACTGGGCCCGAGGGCTGGCTTTCTCAGCCGCATCCCGGAAAGCCAGGTCCCTGGCTGAGGCATTGGACAGGTGGGAGGACAGGCTGCTGGGTTCTGGCTTCTCCAGGACCTGGGAAATGACGCATGTGGGGATGGTATCAGCAAAGGATGGGTGGCAGAGCGGAGCTGGCAGGCCACAGCCATGCTTTTCCATGTGGAGGCTGACCCGCTCCTGAAAGTCAGATGGCAGCTGGAGCACAGGGAGGTAAAGCGGAGAGGAGGAGAGAGAGAGAAAAGAAAAGGACCAAAGTCAGGCTCAGCATCCATCCAGAACAATGTGAGCACGATACAAACTGCCACAGAGGGCTCATAAAACAGCTTGGGGGCACAGTAAGGGATTGTGGAGGAATTCAATCTAAAACAAAAAGCCTTTGGCTATTTCTGGGGTGCTCTGGAACTAGACCTAGATTTCAAGAAAAAAGTTCCCTTCTTCCACTTTGTCTCCCTTTCATCCCCCTACCCAAAGAGGAGTCCAACCTTTACTAATAGCGTGGAAATATTGGGGGCAGGAACATAAAAGTTGGGAGTCTGCCAGGGACTTGCTGGGAGACCTCCTTTCTTCTCTTCGGGTCTTAGTTTTGCCGTCTTTAAAATGACAATTGATGACTAGATGATCTTGAAGACCTTCCAGCTTTGAAATATTTTCTGTAGTTCTAAGGTCTAACTCTAACTTCTATTAATGTACAAAATCTAGTCTTTATCTGCAGTACTTAGTTTAGTGCTCTCATTCATCTTCCTTACTTTTTTCTCTGCCCCAACATAACTGGGGCATCTCAGTAGAATTCCAGACTGGAGGACTTTAGCCAAGAAGGCTTTTTTGCTTTTCCAAACACAGAGACACTTTAAGATTCCCCTCTATTCATTGCCCCCAACTCTCAGGCAGTCCCTAGACCAAACTCTTATCCCATTCCTATACTCCAGTCACCTCCATGTGAAATAAGGCAGGTAATATTGCTGACACCATAGCCAGAGGCAGGCTCTGACAGCAGCAATATTTGACACAGCAGCTACAGATGCAACAAAGATTGAAGGAAGAAAGGCAAGCAAAATGAGACTGATGGCCTTATCACCAAGGACAAAATCAAGAGCATTGTGCCTGTAGTACCCCAGGTGTGTGTGTATACGTGTGTGAGAGATCTGGGGCAGGCACACTACAACCATCACACTACTGTTTGATCTATTTGTCAGTGCTCCTTCCCAGATATTATTCCAAACAACTTGTTTTATAAGAACACTAGCCAGGTGGTTTTGACATGAAGGTTTGAATCCAGGCTGTGCTGTGTAGGATGTCCTTGGGTCAGTCTTCTATGAGCTTTGGGCTTATAATCTGCAAAATGGGCATCACCCTACTCCACAAGGTTATCATGAAGAAAGTACTTTGTAAAGCTAAAAGTGTTAAAAGAAGTATAAGCTGTTGCTTTTAATACTTCAAGGATTTGTGACTTCCTTCTCTGACACAGACTACAACCTATTCAATACCTTATAGTTGACAGTTAAAAGAGTTGCCTTAGTCCAAAAAAAAATGGACTATTCTTCTGATGATGAGGACTAGATATCACTGGAACAGAGAACTCTCTGATGAAGGAATTCCCTCTACCAGTGAAGGTTAGTACCTTTTCTGCAAATCCTTATTCTGTAGAACTTCTTGCAAAGAGTACTGAGAGGTTAAGAGATCTGCTTAAAGTAAAGAGTCAGTGTGTCAGAGGCAGGAGCAGAACCCAGGTTTCCTTGGCTTGGCGGCCATTTATCTACTTTGTCATGATGTCCCTCTAATGATGATGATGGTAATAACAATGATAATAATGAAAAATTTAAAAAGGTGTGATTTGTTGACTCTTAGAAATCTGAATATATCATTCTCAAAAGTGGATAATCATTTCTGTAGGGCTTAGTCTGGACTAATATATTAGAGGATAATGAAAGGAATGGGAGGGCAAGGGGAGAGCAGAGATGTAGTAGATTGGTGGGAGGGGAATAAGATGACAAAAAGACTGAGAGGGAAGAAGAGAAGGTGGGATGAATAAGGAATGGGTGAGAAGGTTCCTAGAAGGTGGATGCTTGAGACATAAGCAGGGAGGAGAGGCCATTGAATAGGACACTTTGGCCAAAGTGACTTCCTAATTTTCATGAATCAGGGTACTTTTGACCCTGTATTTATACTTACTTAGTTAATACAAAAGGAGAAACAGTGTGAGGGGAGGAAGGCCCAGAGCTTCTTATAGACGAGTTATTGGGCTACTTCAGAGGAGTCTCCTTCTTTGGGCCCAGTTCAATCCCAATGGTACTTGGGTGCCATTTTCCTTGATTACAGGGTCCAAGAACTAAAATAATGCCATTTCCAAAAGGTCAAGCCAACAATTGGTTTGATATAGAAAGCAGGAAAGTCCTAATTTTGAAGTCACAACCTGAAACCAGGTTCAAATCCTGACTCTACTATTTAGGATACAATCCTTGGACAATAGACACATCAAAGCCATAATGGAAATCTTTTCATCTTGGCACTCATTTGGCACTTGGAGCTCACCAGTTCCATTGTCATAGTGTTTGGAGGGAAGGGGGAGGAGAGAGAGGAAGGAATACCTTCCCAGCACAGGGAGGCAATGTGAAGACTTTAATTACTGTGTTTATTTCTAATAGTTCTTTCCTAGGCCAGTGGTATCAAATTCAGATAGAAATGGTCTCTGAAGATTACATATTGACTTAGAAAACTACAAATGAACATTGTTGTATTTTTATTTATTTTGTTAAACATTTCCCAATTATATTTTAATATAATTCTGGCCATACTCAGCAATCTGCTGTGAGTTTAACAATCTGTTCTAGACCATTAATAATGATTCTAATAATGAAATACTTATAATAGAAATAACAAATGGTAACTACTTCAGGGTCTGTCTGCCCTAGTCTTGGTTATTTGAGACCAATTGGATTAGGAATTTAATGTATCTAGATAAAAGGATTTTGCAGGAAGCTTGATTTCAGGGGAAGTCTTAGTCCCCTTATAGGGCCAAAAAAGGTCTTGGAATTTTACTTGGGCCTTGACTTTCACAGTTTTCCCTGTCTTTAGTGTATTGGCATCAGTTAAGGAAAAGGAGAATCAGAAGCCTCAAAACTTCCCACCTGAAAGGTTCCCTGCCCTTAGCTCCCTGGCCTGCCCACCTTCTACATGGCAGCCTACTCTATCTAAACTCCCCTTTTATAATTCCCCCCACCAGATGCTAGCTCTGATTAGGATAAGAGTCCTGGGAGGCACCACACAGTGCCCACAGCCCGGGCAACACGGTTTCTTGGCAAAGGCACAAAGGTTGGTCACATTACCTCCGACACCGTGTGGGACCTGTCGTAGGTCTTGCTGCACTGAAGCAGCTGAGCAGCTAGATTGCAGTCCTTCCTATAGAGTTCCTAAAAAACAAGAGAAGGCTGATTGGCACATGGGGCTCAAGATGGCCCACTGTTGATAGTGCCCAGTGAGAGCAAGGCTCCTGGGAAGCAAACAGACCATTGTGGATTTCTTGGGTTCAGCACTTGAATCTGGCTTCCCTAGAGCACAGGGGAATTTTTTGTAGTATTTTTTTTTAAAGGAAAGCAACATGATAATGGGACAGCTTTAACACAGAAAAAAATACAACACTTTTATTTTCTATATATGTGAGACTAGGCAAGTCCTTTATTTAGTTCTTTTTTAATTTTGTCCAATGAAGGAGGTCCTTTAAGCTTTAACATTTTATATTCTAACATCTCTTTAAACTTAGAACTTTTATGTACTCTGAATATTTTTGTCCTAAAATTCCCTTGAATTCTGAACTTATATGTTCTGAAAAGGATTCAGGAAGAATTGTTATAATTTAGAACTGCAAGGGATCTCAGAGATCTTATTGTCATTTTATAGATGAGGAAATTGAGGCCATGGAAGGGGAAGTGCCCAAGGTTATATAAGGAGAAAGGAGGAAAACTTCTATTTGAACCCAGGTCTTCTGATGCCAAGTACAGCACATTTTCCCATTATACCTTACTGGCTCCCAAAGGATAGTCAAATAAGGCAAAGACCAAGAGAGCCAGAAGAGCCATTGCATTGCAAAGACATATATAAGACATAGGGGTACCTAGCAGAAGCAGCAGGAGGAGAATAAAGTCCGTGGGGGAGGGGGAATAGAGGAGATGGGAGACCAGGCCATTCCAGCAAGAGGACCAAGGGGAAGCTTGGGACTGCCTCCTGGAATCCCTTGTAGGCTGATCTCTCTGGGATGGAGGCACCTCACTGTTACTCCCTCTGTCTCATCAAAGGGAACATCTGTCCCTCCATAGATTCTCTTGACCTTCTAGATCAGGCTGGCAGGTCCTCTGCTCAAGTCTAGACAACAAACGTCTAAATTCCCTGCTTTTAAAGGCCCTGCCATGGGCCACAAAAACATCATTTTCTCTCTCCAAACTTTCAGATCTCAGATTCACAGAATCTCCAATTTGGAAGTGACCTCGGAGGCAGGCTCTCCAGTTTAATTTCTATGCTTAGTTCCTCTCAATAACATTCTTGTTTCACACAAATCTGGCTAGCAGATTCCCAAGAATGAGGTATTTTATCCCCTCGGTTCTAGGGGGAAATGGGATAGAGAATGTGATGTTTCTAAATTTTTCTGGGTTCTTTCTAAAAATGATTTGAGGAATATGCTCAGCAGAAGCACTATGGGAAAGGAAAAGAGCCAGATATGTTTGTATTTCTCTGATAAATGACCTCTTCTGTTGTTGGGGGACTTAGGAGCACCATTGTTGCTGAGTGAGGGGTCACTTCCTATTCATATTTCATACTACTCTATGCAAGGGAAGTCACAGGCTAGGAGTTAGTGGTATAGGGAAAGAACATTAGATTTGGACTTCAGAAGGCCAAGGTTTCAAGTCCTGACAATGATATTTACTTACTGTAAATAGTTTTGGGTAAGTCAACATCTTTCTGAGTCTCTATTTCCTCCTCTGAAAAAGGATGAAATAATACTTGAATAACCTACTAGATCTGCGCCTGACAGGTCTGTTGTGAAGAAAGCATTCTTTATACCAGGAAGTACTATAGAAATATGAATTATTTTATTTTTATTTCTATTATATTTTATATAAAAGTTATAAGAGAATATTGGGGAGGAAATGACTAGGGGGAAAATTGGCTTTAATATCACCCCATTCTAAGCTGGTGAACCTATATGTTACTGTCAACCTTCTGGGTGCTGGGAAAACAGATGCAAACAGTAGGAACACCAACTATTAAATTTATAGATTTTAAAAATCTCTGTTGCATGTGCACATAGTTTTGGCTATTATCCTCACGTAGCTGTTTGATGGGCTTGGATGGAAAGCCACCCTTGGTGATGGTTCAACAACCCCATAGTTGCTATGGGAACAAACTCCATTCAAAGCTCATTCCTTATTTCAAGGCTGGATGGTCCCAGCATAGTCCAGAGGGCGCTGGACTTTGTATGCCAGATTTAACCCTTGGTGAATCAGGGTATCCATTACATAATATCATCCCTTGTCAGTATTGCCAAGCAGCCACATTGGTGTGTCCAGGCCATCTCACCTGTTCCATATACTTGTCTTCTCCCTTCCCCCCCTCCATAGCTGGTGAACGTTGACTCCTTTGCCCACTATTATCTTCACCCCCACCTCCATTCCAAATCTGCTCCTAGGTCCTTCATGTACACTCAAATATCAAAAACGAAAAAGAGTTTACAGCAATAATTGAATAAATGAAAATATTATGTGATAAAGTGAAAAGAGCATTGAATTTAAATTCAGAGAACCTAGGTTCAATAACATTTTACCTCCTAGGGCCTCTCATTCTTTTCTGTAAACTAGAATTAGATGAGTTCTAAAGTTGCTTCCAGCTCTAACATTTCATGGACTTCCTTCAAATACTCTGAATACAACATAGAGTATTCTTGTAACAAGGGTCCAAGTCTTAAAAGGATGAAATCTCAATGGCAGATTTTTGGACATCTATTAGCAGACAGGAAGAGATTTTTTTGACTATCAGGACATGATTGGTATACCTGAAATAATTCTAAAGAGAGTTAACTGTCCATTCCACCCATGGGCAAGGCCAACTCTGATTTATAGCAATGACAGTCATTTTGAGTGGGTGAAAGGTTGAGATGGGACAATCATTTTGTAGTTTAAAAAACCATTCTATTTCAATCAATATTTTTTTCTCTTGAACTTCAAACTTTTTTTCTTTCCCTCACTTTAGGGTCTGGTCTGAAACCATATCCCCCAAACTAGAATATCTGTAATGAGAACATTTTCTGCCATGTTCTAGATAAATTCTTTGAACTGTCCTGTGATAATTAACTCTTTCATGCCTCATGAGAGGCCATGGAAATTTACCAAATGAAAATTTCCTCAATGCTCTTGAGAAAAACTTCCTCCCACAGCCAAAATCTTGAGCTCCCTTCACTGAATTTCCTCACCTTGCAAGGACTAGGCAGACTTAGATAGTAAACCATGAAAAAATGTCTGTGTGGGAGGAGTAAATACAATGTTCTTGCCCACAAGCACTTTGGGTAGCTTGGGAATAGTTCCCAAATCAATACTTACATTGTCCTCTGACAACTTATCTATTGTCACCTTGGCTTCTAGGAGGTGGTTGTTGAGGGCTACAATCTCATGGCTCAAGGCCCTTTTCTCCTCTTCATAGTGTTGACCCTGGGCATAGAAAGGGAACTGTGGTCAGTGGGGTTGCTCCAGAAGAGGGGCTGCTGCTGAGCTCCCTCCTGCTCAGGGGGAACTATGGGGAAAAGTATTATCTATGCCCAGGAGGGAAAATCCCAAGAACATAATTTCCAAGAGGTTGAGAGAATCCTGTGACTCAGTCCCCAGCTGAAATGCAAAATGATGTGGACACAAATTTACCAAGTACATAAAACTGGCAGGGATGGATAACATGATGTTAGATGGAATAATCAGGTTCCAAAAAGTTATGGTCAAGCCAGAACTGGTTAGATGAAACCTCAGTTGTACATGTTAAGTTCTGAGAAGAAATTGACCCAGTGGAAAGAAGTCCATCTCAATCAAGGTCACGAGTTCAACACCTTGGCTAGGTGACCCCTTCTAAATTCCCTAAGGAAACTACAAAATTATAAATTACAGAACAGTTGCTCATCTATTTCAACAGAGGGAATTTAATGTACTATTACAATAAGTCAAGCCACATATATCCTCCATGAACCTGGAGTATATTTTCCCTCAAATGTACATACCATCAGTGGGACAAATAGACATGTGAAGGGCACACATATGGAGGAGCACACACTTAGGAAATACATGTATTCAGGGCACACACATAGAAAACACATGGCCAAGGTATGTTGGTGGAGACTTTGGTATGACAGGACCAGTGAAGTCTCTGGACTGTGTCCCCATTCTTCTTTCACTAGACCTAAAGTCCAGTGGTTTCTTCCAGGCAGTAGCCTCTAAGTGTGGGTGTGGAATCTGGTCTCTTCTAGGTATTGTTGCCAGTTATTTTTCCTAAAAGTTATTTTTCTGTAGTTCCCACTGTCCTGGGAATTTCTAGAGAAAACTCTTTTACAACCTCTAGAGAATACTACAGAGTTGTTTTCAGAAAAGTTTTATTTTCTATCCCCATTGAAATGTCATCTATTCACACACATATATATTCATTCATATATATATATATGTATATATTCCCATATTTTTAATCTGTGGTTCAAAAATTGAAAGCTTTTTCTCAGGCCTCACCTTATTAGCCTGCTGTTTACTGCCTGAATTAGTCTTTTTCAGATCTCTTGCCTTTTTAAATATTTTTCCCCCCAATTATATATAAAGATGGTTTTTAGCATTCATTTTTACTTTTGAGTTCCAAATTTTGATCTTTTACTTTTAATGGGCAGCAGTGAGGGGGAAAAATCAATAACCTATTGTCCTATGGCCTTCAGTTTATTATTTAAGACTGTCAATTTTGGCAATACTTTCTGAGTTCTTTCTGGAAGTGTATGTGACCACAGGAATGAGAGAAGTGCATATTAATTGGCAAATCGTAGGAGGATCTGTTACATCTTGGCTGTCTTACCTATATAACTCAGAAAACAATACCTCTATTGCTATCAAGCTGACATATAGGTACCTCGGGCCCTTTAGACAAGAAGTTGCTAAACATTCCTATTCTTACCCTTTCTGGATAAACTCTGTGGTTCTACTTTGTCATTTCTTGGAAGACAAGTAACTACTTTCTCCATCTGAGCTTCCTCCTCTTCAGGAAGAGCCTCAAACTTATCATGTGTAAGAAATGACTTGCTCGCCTTGGCTCCAGAGGGCAGAACTGGGCACCATGGGGGCAAGTTTTCAGGAGGAAAAGCTTCCTTAAGGTGAAATGGGCTGCCTTAGTGCACAGTTGGCTCACTCTCATTGGAGGTCTTCAAGTTGAAGCCAAATATATTGAAGAGGAGATTCATATTCAGGCGTAATTTGGACAAACAGCCATTGAGATAACTTCCAATTCTAAGATTCTTCATGCCAATGATTGGGAAGAGTAATTAAAGGTTTATCACAGCAACTTTGCATTAGAGATCTTGTTTACAGCAATTTACCCTCTCCCAAATGCCAAAGCCACAGGCAATGCTACTGTCTGCACAGCCTGAGCTGGAGAATTTATGAGCATAAAATATACACATTTCTTTCAAAGCTTGGAAGACATAATTTGATAATCAGCTTTTGGCCAGAGGGCCCTTTCTGCTTTGAATAGAGAATTCTCTATTCTTCAGGCTGCTGAGTTTCCTGTCACAGGAATCATATGCAAAACAAAAACAAAAACATTAAAGCTGGAAGGTACTAGACCATGTGGTTCAACAGTCACTTGACAGAGGAACCTGAAGCTCAAAGAGCTCAGATCAATTGCATATGTTCACCAAGTGAGTTTTTGTTAAGAGCCAGAACTTGAACTGTGCTGACTCTTGTCCAGGGCTCTTTCCCCCAACACAACACTGAAGAAAGGAGAAACCACATAAGAGGCAGAGATACTGAGGGGCTGCCAAACTGGCTTTTTGTCAGGTCATATAAACTCAGTTAAAAAAAAAATCCAACCTCCATGTTCATTAGACCTAAAATCTGGAGTGATCTTTTATTACTCAATCCAATCCCCGCATTTTATAGACAAGGAAAGCAAAATTCAACAACTGGTCTAACGTCATACAGATGGGAAGAGGATTAGATCTTCTGACTTTTCCCACTGTACTATAATCATTGCATTAAAAGCAGAGTCTTGGGACTTCAGTTCTGCATTCCTGGTGCCCATTGAGCTATTTCAATCATCATTGCTGTTGCTGCTTAGGAAAATCAAATCATCGGGCAAATTTATACTGAGCTTCATCCCCCCCCCCCCCCCCCCCCCCCACGGCTACATGTGATAGAAAATGTAGAGGTATTAGGGAGAGGGATCACTTTTTAAAAAAAAATCTGTTTTATTTTTGTTAGATATTTCCCAATTATGTATACATAGTACCGTTACACAGTAAATGTAGAATAAAAATCAATAAAATAAGAGGACTGCCCAGTGGAGAGGGTAGAACACTGTGTCAGGACCTAGGGAGTTTTGATTTTAAATCTAGCTTGATTTTAAGTGGCTCATTTGCTATATGGCTTGGACCAAGCCACTCTAATTCTTTGGGCCTCATTTTCCTTCTCTGTAAAATGAGAAAGTTGGGTCAGTACCTAACACAGTATTTAACATAGAAGAGGAATTAATAATTACTCTTTTATTGATTTTTATTCTACATTTACATTGCACAACAGGACTTGAGTCTATCCCTGAGGATAAATACATGGATAACTCTAATGCAAAATCAACTATAAGGGTATAAGAGAGGTTCAGAACACTAGGAATGGGGTTCTCTTTTTTAACCTCTGTTTTATTAGTTTTTTGGTTAAATATTTCCCAATTACATTTTAATTTGGTTCTGACTTCTGGAGGAGTGTTGGAAGCCACATATTCAATCCTCTCAGAACTGCTTCTTCTTGAATGAACTTCTTATTTGGAATAGGTATATTCAGAATAATAAAATATTATAGATGGGAGAACATTAGATCATAGATTAGAGCTGGAAGGGACCTCAGAGATAATTTAGTCCAATATCCTCTTTTTACAGATGAGAAAACTGAAGCTTAAAAAAAATTGTGCTCAAATTCGAAAAAAGTGAAAGACTGAGACTTATCTGCTTCCAAATCTAACCTTTGCTGTGCCACAAACCTTTCTGTTTGGCACGGGGAAGTTCAGATCTCAGAAGTGCTGGTCCTAAGATATCCCTAGGGGCCTATGAAAAGCCTTCAGACTCAGGCTCAGCAGAGAATGCTCTGACAACTGGTAACCTGATGTTCCCATGGAAACTGATAAACATTGGAAGAGAGTGAGGGTGGGTGGGAACCTTGTCTGAGGGAACAGAGGTAGCCAAAAGGGGTTCCTCTTCTCTGCCTTCCCCTATTGTATTCAATTTGTGGGACTTCCGGGCCACTGCTGAAAGGGACTATCAGATTTCCATGCTTCAGTTCCCTGTCCATCCTTCCTCTTTCTTTCATGGGCGTCAGTTTAAGCTTTTGTGTTAGACATTTTCAATCAGTTATAGGACTGCAGAGAAGAATTTGTGCTGTACAGGAATGAGCATTGACTTGGGAACCAGAAGCTCGGGATTTGTGACTTTAGGTAAACCACTCCCTCTGGGCACTTTATCTCTAAAATGAGAAAAAGAATACCTACATTATCTGCTTCACATTGAGGGGTTAAATGACTTAAGAGATAGTCCTTGGGAAGCTAGGTGGCGCAGTGGTTAGAGCACCAGCCCTAAAGTCAGGAGGACCTGAGTTCAAATGTGATCTCAGACACTTCCTAGCTGTGTGACCCTGGGCAAGTCACTTAACCCCAATTGCCTCAGCAAAAAGCAAAAAAAAAAAAAAAAAAAAAAGAGATAGAGAGTCCTTTGTGGACTAGGATAATAGTATTTCAGAACTAGAAGGGGTCTTGTGTCCAAAGGACTTAGCAGAGCATCCAACATATAATACATGATTAATAAATGCTTTTTGACTTAACCTTAAAGGTCTTTTAGGACAACTATACCTGAACAGAAATCTATAAAGAAACCTTAGAGGCCAATTTAATGTAACCCTTCTACAAATGGGGAAACTAAGGTCCAAGTGACCTGCCCAAGGACATTTAGATGAATTTCAGGGATGGGATTTGGGCCCATATCCTCTTATTCAGAGCCATTTTTTTTTTTTTTTATTGTACCATGCTGCCTCCCTTTCTTACAAGGGGTCATCTACATTTATCTAAAATCTTCCAGCAATAGGAACCTCATTCTTTCCCGATTTAGTCAATTTCAGCTTTGTACAGCTCTTGATTGTTAGGAAGTTTTTCCTTGTATACTAATCAAATATTCTCTAAAACTTCTCCTTACAGTTCCCATTGTTGTCATCTGTCATCTGTAGACAAGTCAAACACATTTAGACCCTTTCATGTGGCAGGCACTTTAAGTAGTCATAATTTTTTTTTAATATTTTATTTTTCCAAATTCAAAATTTGTTTTTGTAAAACTTTGTGTTCCAAATTTTTCTCCTTTCTTTCCTTACCTCCTCCTTCCCACAATAGCAAATAAATAGTCACAAATTTAAAGGTAGTAATCATGTTCTCACTAAGTCTCTCCTTCTCTAAGTAAGTTAAAACATCTCCAATTTCTACAACCAATCCTTATATGTCATGGCTTCCACTGCCCCTCCCTTCTTGGCCCAACTATATTTGGTTAATGTCCTTTCTAAAATGTGGCATCTAGAAAACACAATTTTCTAGATGTAGTTTAACCACAACAGAAAACAATGGATCTTTCTTATTGTCCTTTGCTCTGACCACTAATGCAGTTTAAAATAAATTAATTTTGGACTTGAAGGACCCCTTCATCCCTTATCTTGGCTCCAGGCTCTCTCCTTCCTATCTACCTTTTATGGTTTCAAGATGAATTTTCCTTAAGTAACATTCTTAATCACTTCAGTCTTGGCTCAAGAGCATATTATGGCTCCCTATTTTCATCAAGTTTAAATTCTTTTGCCTGCAAAGTCTGTTATTTGATAACATCCAACCTCCTCCTGTCTTCCCTACAGTATATCACCTAACACAAAATTGTGTACACAGAGTGTCATTTTTATGATTCATTTACTTCAGTTATGTCTCATTCCCCATGACCCTATTTGGAGTCTTCTTGGCAAAGATCCCGGAGTGGTCTGCCAGTTCTTTCTCCAGCTCATTTGACAGATGAGAAAACTGAGGGAAATAGGGTTAAATAACTTGCCCAGGGTCATGCAACTACTAAGTGTCTGGATTTGAACTAAGATCTTTTAGGACTCTGGGCCTGGCACTGTGCCACCTAATACTACCCTTCTTCCCACTTCCAGGAGTATATTGTAAATATTTGTCAAATGACTGACAGATCAATGTGAGATAAGCTAAAATATTTGGTTCATCTATGATAAGCTTTGGGGAAAAAGAACAATCTCACCTGGAAGCAGCTGTCATCACATTGCCATTGGTAATTTTTTTTTCCTGTACAGGGACTCTTGTTCTAATATGTGTAGAACCAAGCTGTGCCATATTCTGGAGGATCTAGGAAGAGATGCTTATAAGGGTTATGTATATTCTCAGTGTAATGCCCCTCCTCCCACTCTGTCTCTCTGTATCTTTATCTCTCTGTCTCTCTGTATGTGTGATTCTTGCTCTGAGTGTTTTTGTATATGTGAGTGAACATGTGCATTGCTCTGTGAATCCAAGTTTCTGTATAGCTGTATCTATGTATATGAAAATGTGTAGGTGTGTATGAGTTTCCCTGGGTATGCCAGGAGGGAGAGATAAAAGGAGGTAAGGGGAAGAGATGGAGAGGGAAAAAAAGGGAATGATAGAAGGGAGAAGGGGAGAAAGAGAAGGAAAAAAAGGGAGAGAAGAAAAGGAAAGGGAAATAGGAGGAGAAGAGGAGGATTGGAAGGAAAGAGAAAAGAAAAAAGAGGGAGGGAAAGAAAAGAGGTGAGGGAAGATGGAAAGAAGAGGAAGAGAAGAGGGAAGGAGAGATAGTAGAGGAGTGGGAGGCAGGAGGAGAAGGATGGGAGGGGAAGAAAAAAAGGTAGAGAAAGGGAAAGGGGGAGAGGGAAAGAAGAGTGGGAAAGAGAAAAGAGGGAAAGAGAAGGGGAAATTGAGAAGGAAAGGGGAAGGAAAAAGGAGAGAAAAGATGGAAAAAAAAGGAAAGGAGGGAAGAAGGATAAAAGAAAGGAAGGAGAGAAGAAGGGATAAAAGAAGAAGAAAAGGGAGACAGTGAAGGAAATGAAGTGGAAGAGTAAAGAGGAAGTGTGTGTGTGTGTGTGTGTGTGTGTGTGTGTGTGTGTGTGTGTGTG